>JASANF010016058.1:0-11260 GCA_030248245.1 Trissonchulus sp. WLG1_4
AGATAAATCAAAAATGCTATAGACTATGTATCATAGATTGCAACTAACTATTAACTAACCGATTCTCTCATTTAACCAACGAAGTAACTAACCTCCTTCGCCCATATAAATGTTGTAAGTGAGAAATAGGGCCTATGACACTTTGCGGCTGTGGTGTAGTTAGCGGTTAACATTCTCATCGTCTGCTCGAGCGGCTCTGATTTGATTTCCGGCGCCTCCATTTCTTTCTTTCTTTTAAAATGAGGGCATCGTCTTTCTTTCAACATAAACACAGACTGTTTTCACATTTTTGTTTTTGTTGTTTTAGTTTATTCTCAGTTATTTTTGTTTGTTTAGAGGACTCAGTCCCCTTTTTCATGATGCTCTGCCCCACCGCGCCCCACTTGCCCTACAGCTATCTGCCCCAATTCAACGACAGCTACGCGGAACGTCGAGTCCCCCGCCAGCCCTACTGGAACCACCACTCCCCTGACAAACACTGGATCGTCCGACAGACCCCCGAGGGCGGGATGCCAGACTGGGTGATCCGGGACGCGGATGCGGGATTCCGGGACCGGTGGAGATCGCTCAAGTCCGTTGACGACCTGATATTCAGCGTTCTAGCTCGACTGACTCGACGACGTTTCCGAGACAACACCCATATAATCTACACTTCGGACAATGGCTACCATCTGGGGCAGTTTGTGCTACCGGTCGGCAAAGGACAGCCTTATGAGTTCGATACTCGCGTTCCGTTGGTCGTTCGTGGGCCCGGCATTCCGCGAGCAACTCGAATCGAGCCAGTGCTCAACCTAGATCTGGGATCGACCATCCTAGATCTGGCCGGAGTTGACCCGCCTCGTGCATACGATGGTCGATCATTCAAGCCCCTGTTGCTCAATGCGACTTCTGTCTGGAATCGAACCCAACTTCTGATCGAGTACTGGGGGGCTGGGTTTCCAGAGAGCACTCCAAAATGTCCCCATACCCAATACGAGTACTGTTCTGCGGCCTATGCTTGTATTTGCCTCGATGCAACCAACAACACATATTCTTGCCTAAGAACCCTATCACCGGACGAAAACAGTATTTACTGCGAATTCAAGGACTCTGAGCAATTTGTGGAGTATTACAACTTCCACAAAGATCCTTACCAACTCGTGAACACTGCCAAAACTCTTACGCCTACCAAGCGAAACAAATATTCTACAATACTTCGTAAGATTAAAAACTGTTATGGTGATTCCTGCCGCTTATTTTGACAGCTCCGGATAACTACTGGCAAAACTGTATAATATGTAGAACTAGGTATGTATGCTACTGTTACATTAGCCGGCCTAATGAAAGCACTCAATGGTTAACTGGTCAAAACTGTTTTGTCAAAACCGGTCTGTTTTGTTTTAATTGCTAACTAGACATTTACCTATTACCTCGAACAAAACCCCAGACTTAGCCCTTGACTAATAAAGCCTCCGGTAGAACGTTCTCAAAATCATAAAACTTCTGTGGCGTTAATCGAACTAATACGGTCTTTTGTTCGCTTTTCAACAAATAGTTGCATCCATGAGCCAAGACCAAAGGCCGATGACCAAGTTGGAGAATGGCAGATAGGAAACGTTTTTCGCTTTAATAAAGGTCTCTTGTAAGTACATAGATCAGGGTCATATGTACTTGTACGTTCAAATATCTGTTTCGTAAACAAAGCCTGTATTTGTACCTAAATGTGGTTATGCATATACTTCTGCCTATTAATCTTGTATCTTTTGATGATGACCTTTTGCGATTCACAACAGGTCTATAATGTTAATTTCTAAATAAAACTGTAGAGTCAGGTTAAATTATATGGGTGTGGAAGTGCGTCTTGGACATGGTTTGCTTTCAAATTTGTAACATAACTATTGGTGAAGCTTCAGTCAATTTATTGCGTAGGCTTGGTTTGTTCTTCATCACGATGTTTTGATCAATTAGAAAAACTAAAACTTACTTATTTGTACATTTATAGCACTGGGCAAGTACATAGATGTGTAGCAAACCGTGCACTGAACCACAGCCACTTTTTAGCAGTTGTGAACATTGGTGTGGTTCAACTAGGTCTGAGACAAATGACAAATGGTTTGGCTGTGCCGTGAGCAAACGGACAGAGAGCATGCAGATGCTATTAATGATGTTGACACACCAAATACTACAGCCAAACTTTCCCAGCTGACCAAGCCAAGTTCCAACCTCGCTGGCTCCCAACCAGGCTGCTCTATCACAAGCTCATGCTCTCTTCATTATTATTTAACAATAGCACAATAGTACAGCGTTTCACTATACAGCACCTAAACCTGTCTTTCCCGTGTGTATAACATTTACTGCTCTGATTATTCTGTCGTATAGAGAAGAAAATTCGCTTAACGGAGGGCCGGAGTTTGGAATTTCGATTCTAGTTCATTTTACGTTTAAATGTCTGTCAAAAGATTCACCATAAACCAATGCAGACATACTGGTAAAAAGAGTCATGGTAGTTTGCCACAAATGACAACTTGTAGGGTTATAGGTGCAGGTAGAAGTGTTGTTCCGTCAGAGAATTTTAGTTAGCTTTAGTTATAGTTTTGGTACAAAAAATATTTTTAGATAAGTTTTAGGTATGGTTTTGGTATAACCCCTACTTTCAGTTAGGTTTTAGTTATAGTTTTGGTAGAAGGCTTATTTTAGTTTAGTTTTAGTTATAGTTATGAGCAACGAAAAATTTTAGTTTCAGTTATAGTTATGGTATAGTTTTAGTTATGGTACAACTGAGTTTTAGTTATGGTACAATGTAGTTTTAGTTATGGTATAGTTTTTGGTTTTGGTATATTTTTTAGTTATGGTATATTTTTTAGTAATGGTATCGTTTACGGATACTGTGTTAGGTGTAGTCCTGCTATGCTTGAGTTTTAGCAACTTTACATTATAAGGAGTATGACACTTACTCTCAATCCTTATTCAGCTCATTTGGTGGAACAATGCTGTGGCCCTGTCAATATTTAATATTACACAAAATAACCTCGTTAAACTATTTTTACTTGAAATTTTGAGGTGGTTATTAAAAACGGCCCTTTGTTAAAAACATGTTAGGGGATACATACTTTCGAGCCACAGCGTAAGCTGAAAATATTTAGTGTCTGTATTTCAGAAAACACCAGCTCCAAACCCATGCTTCTGCACCCTACCCGCTGAAAATCTTTGATGTTATGATTTCAGGGAAAGGTGTTGCCTCCCCCGTACCAAGACACCACCAAGCTCTTTTTGTTCTTACAATACGAGGGTCAGATCAGACTAAGATCGGGTCGGGTCAGATCTGATTAGCATTTAGTATTAGCACTCACGGGTTTGTGACTGGTCAAAATGTAGTAGGTACTAGGGCTGGGCGTTACACGGTACGATCCGTGTACACGCGTGTAACCGTGTACACGCTAAGCTTAGCGTGTACACGGTTAGGGGTCACTATCCGCGGTTACTTAGCGTGTACACGTTAAGACACAGTAACCGCGGATACTGTAACCGTTTACTCTAAACGGATAGTGTAACTCTAAACTGATAGTGTAACCGGTTACTCTAAACGGATAGTGTAAACGGTTACTCTAAACGAATTGTGTAACCGGTTACACTATCCGTTTTTCGACTTCGTGTACTCGTTAAGAAAAATGTTCGCTTGGCTGCTGGATTTATGCAAATTAGCCTACAATCGTGCGCAAGCGATTTGCCTGTGTGTTATTTCATATACGCATTTGTGTGCAAGCTATATTCTTCAAGATATATAAAGGCATTTATACTGACAGCTCAGAATTGTCCCAGTAGCTCATATGGTAGCTTGCTGGTCTGCAGATCTAGATATGGGTGGTTCGCATCTTCCCTTGGTCATTCCTCCACCCCTCTGCCTCTTGACGTTTAGTACCCGTTTAGTAACCAACCGTTTAGTAACCGTGTAACCGGTTAGTAACCGTGTAACCGTTTAGTAACCGTGTAACCGTTTAGTAACCGTGTACCCGTTTAGCAACCGTGTAACCGGTTAGTAACCGTGTAACCGTTTAGTAACCGTGTAACAGTTTAGTAACCGTGTAACCGTTTAGTAACCGTGTACCCGTTTAGTAACCGTGTAACCGGTTAGTAACCGTGTAACCGTTTAGTAACCGTGTAACTGTTAGTAACCGTGTAACCATTTACACGGTTAGTATTCGTGTAAACGGCCACACGGATTCTTAGCGTGTAAACGGTTACACGGTTACACGGATAATTAGCGTGTACACGCGGATAATTGCAGTAACCGTTAGTTAGCGTGTACACGCGGTCACTAGCCTTCGAAACTAACCGTGTACACGGATAGTGATTTTGTAACCGTGCCCAGCCCTTGTAGGTACTAAAACCCGAGTTACTAAAACCCAGGTCGTGAACTACCTAAAACTCATCATTATGTTGATTTTTTGGACCGGAAAAAAGAGCAAGACAGAGCCCGGGCCATGGTGTGACTAAAATCCGGCCCAAAGTTTTTCCTGAGTTTGTCTACGCCGCGTCACAGTAAAAACCCGGTTTCAGTCACACTATGGCCCATTTTTTGGCTTTCTCAAACACAAAAGTAACTTTGGACCGGATTTTAATCAACTGTGGTCTGGGCCAGAATTTAGTCTTTTTAGTGTTTAGATTTTTAACAAAGATCCAAATTATAGTAACCACCTCAAAATTTAAAATAAAAATATTTTGCTGTGGGTATTTTGTGTAATATATATTGAGTATCTCAGGGCATTTTTATACATTAATGTGGCCCGAAATCTGACTGTGATCGTCATTAAGAACGGTCAATTAGCAGTTCATGAAACAAAGCGGTGTACTCTTGACTTGCGGAATTCAAAAATACAACTTATTAAACGTTTCAAATTATTTGCCAAAAAACTATAATTTATTTGGGAACATTTTTCATTTTTCACTGGTCTTTAACCAAGACTCTTGCAGATTGCAGCTAAAAGGTTCAAAAAAAGATTTAAAGTTCAAAAATAAGAAATTTAAATTTTTATAATTCGACATTTTTCATTTTCTGAAGTGCAGGGCATTTTTTTAAATTAGTATTTTGGGTTTTGAACCATCAACCGCTTAAAAAACATTTAAAAATTTGACACAACATTTTTCAAACATAGCATTTTTGAAGATTTGACTTCTGAGTTCAGACTAGGTCAACGGTGTAACTTCCAAAATTTATAACTATTGCTTCAAAAGTTTTTAATGCCAATGTGAGAGGAATAACGTGAAAAACTCAAATTTTCAAAAACTTTGAAGTTGTTTACTCGTTGCACCAAAACTGCTAGTTTTAGTAAAGCGCTTACCAGAACTAGGAAGTCTTGGTAAGCGTTGTACCAAAATTATTAGTTTTGGTAAGCGTTGTACCAAAATTATTAGTTTTGGTGAGCGTTGTACCAAAATTATTCGTTTTGGTAAGCGTTGTACCAAAACTACTAGTTTCGGTAGAGCGCCTACCAAAACTGGACAGTTTTGGTAAGCGTTATACCAAAACTAGAGTTTTGGTACACATTTGCTCAAAACTCCATTGACATTAGTTTTGAGTAATAGTATTGGTATACGCTTGCAGATTCGTTTAGTTATCACTGTGTTTGAACCAGATTAAAAAATCGCCATGCTATACACAGCAATAATTGCAGTAATAAATCTGTGATCTGTGACATGGCTTACTGCAATCCTGTTTCCATACTAACCATTCAGAATTTTTATATGTCTGAGTCCACCTGTCATTCACGAATCCCTGAAAACTAGTAAACAATGTAGCAGCTGTTACATCTACTTTGGCGAAAATGATAGGCAATTTCATGAGATGCACTTATTGTCATTTACAAATAGTAAAGCCGTACTTGTCATAACACTTTGTCTATTTGAGAGTTTGCTGCAAGTTTACTGTGAGACTATGTGAATAATATGAGATAACATGTCAAAGTGAGACCTGTGTAGTACACATCATTTGAAAGCAATATGTGAGACGTTATTAAATGAGACGTTATTAAACTTAGTTATACAAAATTGTGTAACTACTAGGCTTGCATTTTATCTAGGCAATAATGCAAAATATGCAAATGAGCTTTTGTCAAATGTACGTGTGTTCTCCAGTAGTTTTGTTTACGTATTTACGTACTTACGTAGCTACGAATAAACATATACATAGATCCCGTAGACAGACCAGCAACACGAACATAGCAGACACATTTTAAACACACACTCACATTCACACACCCCCGCACAATTACACAGATGAAAACATGCAAAAACGCACACACATACCTCACTTAGGTACACGTTATTTTTCCGACACCTCATTCTAAAGAAGCCTGCTGCGCTGTAAAAGGAGCTACGGTTTCTGAGAGAAATTAGCGGGAATTACAAAGTTACAGGTTTTTTAACTTAGACCTACATTATCTTAGTTGAAGGTAACTTTCATAACGTTCATTTAAAATTCTATGTATTTTTCAAAAACATTCTAAATTTTTTTGACAGACAAAGTTAAACTTTTTTCATTGGCCAGTAATGCACGTCATAACTGGGCGTGCAATTTTGTGGATTGGCATTTCCTGTGAACGAGCATCTGTTGAAGATAAGCCAGCTTTGAGGACTGAATTTCTGTTTTGGGCTTAGGCTCGGTCATTGTTTTAGGCTTAGTTCAAGCTTAACAAAATTTACACAAAATTACTGAGGCTTCTTGCTTCTATAACGAGCTTTGTTACTTGCTCATTCATAGGAACTAAAGACGCACGTGTTGTTTCATAACAAATAAATTGCCTTCAGCAAAGGTACATACAGCAAGAGTATGAGACTTGATGAATTATTCATCATAAGGACTGTTCATACTTACAGCCGCAGTATCCCCGTTTTGGTTTAGCTGGCCAAATTACCGAAAAATTATTTATCATTTAAGGTTTATTTATACTTTAGATTCAACTGACAAGGTCACAAAAAAGTCGCGCTACTGACAATTATGTAATCTTGCTTTAATCCACATTTCTAGAGATATCACTCAATCTTATCGCTTGGTGGAATTGTTGAACGGACAAATAAAAGTTTTAAAACTGACAAAGCAGTGACACAAAAGGGGTTTAAATCTTACAATATACATATTTTTTTGGTTAACCTTTCATGCCTGAAGTATCTCTGTCCAGACAATCGGAATCAGACATTGTCTTATTTTTTGACCACGGCTCAAATTACATGCGTTGTAGAGAGCGTTGTATAGCGCTTAGGCGTGGGGGGGTAAAATCCTGAGTCCTGTGCGCGCTAACACGCCACGTATACTCAATTATGCTTGTCTGAACATAAAATCGTATGTTTATAAATGAAGACAGTAGCATGACCAGTTGTTGTGATTTCAGCGCACTTTCATCCATTGGTTGTAATGTGAACATGAGGTGTGATAGTGAGGCAGCTGAGGAAATTAACATTGGTATGCTGATGGAGCACTACGACGATTGTCTGAGACAGGGCAGTCGCGTCAGATGCACGTCGTACTCGGGCTATTTCATCAAGGGCATCGCCGACGCGCTGTGTCTACGTCCGGTGCTGCACTGGTATCCCCAGTTCGTAGACACCAACACCAGCCAGGGTCTGGAGAGTGCACTGATGAGGGGGCAAGTGGACATAGTGTGGTATGCAAAGAACCTCGACCCCATGGTCCACGCCAACTACATTTACGCATACCCCGATTTGTTTGACGGAGGCATGACCACGTTCATGCGCAAACGCAATCTACGTCACGCAATACAGGTCTCCACTTACCAGGTCTTTGTGATTCTGATGCCGTTGATAATCTTTTTCTTGTTGTTCACCATTCTGTGGGCCGTGCAGTCCTATTTCAACCTCCCCCGCTCCACCGTGCAGGCAGGCTATCATTCCATGAAAGTCATAATGCGCTTCATGCCACTGATCACAACGTCGTACGTCATTGAGTCGGTCTCGCGTCAGCTGGTCACTGACTGGCCCTATCACAGTCTCGAGGAGTTACTGGAAAAGGTCTATGATTCCAAATTCAGACTCGTCTTGGACCAAAAATATTCCATGGGATTCGATATTTTCAATGATACGCTGTTAACGGCTTCTGAACTGCATCTAATTCAGGCGTCCAATAACGTCTATACAATGCCGACCCCGTTGGACTGTTGTCTCGAAGCCTTGCAGCACCACACCTTGCCTCAGGTCGTTTTCCTCAATTATAAGGTAACGCAGTTATTTAACATACAAGTTGTAAAACAGTCACAATGGCTCACATTCAAAAAAGTGTTTGATTTGACATTGATTTGATTGCGAAGTTTAAATAAAAACGCAACTTATCAGTGTAAATAAATTAAATCAGTTTAAACAAAAATCTGTTGTTGGCATTAGAGCCCTGCCAAAAAACCTATGTCAAGTCTATTTTTTATGATGTTATGCTAAAAAATAATTTTAGAGTATAATGGATTTTAGTGGCAAGAAAGGGAGGGGGGATTCTTACCGAAAGAAAGACAGCGTCATCATCAGAATGACCCAGGGGGGATTCGAACCACCCATCTCTGGATCTGCAGACCAGCGCTCTACCGTTGAGCTACTGGGCCGATGGTCAGCTGTCGTAAATCCCTTTAAGTACTCTATGGGGCCTATCTTACTTCACATCCCTCCCCTTCTAGTAAGCTTTGGCTCGAAGTTTCCTTGGGCTGTGCACCGCTAATACAAGCTATGGGCAGCCCGGAGTGGGGGAGTGCCGCCGGGAGCCGTCCCTATCATTCTCTATAAGGCCAGTGTCGCGAGGTCCCTCCCTAACCTCATCATCAGCGAACACTGCCAGGGACTGATACAGTCAGTTTCAAATGAAAATGCCTCTTGGCGTCCGAATTCCGACGCCAGACGCGTCGGATATCATCACCCGACGCGTCGGATGACATCACCCGACGCGTCGGATGACATCACCCGACGCGTCGGATGACATCACCCGACGCGTCGAGTGACATCCAACGCGTCCCGATTATGTCACCCGACGCCAAGCTTTCTGGCCTCGCTAATAAAAGTTTTGTCCTTCGACGCCAACTGAAACTCGATAAAATTTTATATGTAAAAATCGAAAAGGAGGGGTCGAGAACTGGGTTTGAAAACAACTGAGATAAATATGCATTAACAAACACTTTTTTCATTTGTTATTTTCAAATTTACGTAGGTAACTCAAACATATTGCAAAGTAATTTGAAATTTGGAAAAAATATTTATCTTTTTGAAACTTTAGTGACAATATGTAACCCCTCTTTTAACTAAAGAAATGGGGGAGAGCCTGCCAGGTTACATCTTACATAAGACTGTCTGGCTAAGTGGCCAGAATAATGTCAGTGTACTTAGATTTATCTTTTCGTATTTTAAATATCATTTTTAAAAAACGTTTTAAATTAATGTAAAATTTTTCGTACCTAAATTCTTTTAATAATTATGTAATAATTAGTTTAATTTAATAATCTCTAGCACACTCTAATGCTGTACTCTTAGTTTTTCACACCCCCCCCCATGCACTATAAACCTCAGCCCTTTGATATCAAGTTGCAACCCAATGCCAATGTAGACCCAGAATACTTGGCAAAAGTTTGGCGTCGGATGACATCACCCGACGCGTCGGATGACATCACCCGACGCGTCGGATGACCTCATCCGACGCGTCGGAAATTTTGGCGTCGGCCGACGCGTCGGAGGCATTTTCATTTGAAATGGACTGTAAGCTCACACTGGCTATAATTCCTCCATATACTCACCACCACTCTGCCCATGCCCATTCGCAGTCTAATGGGGTGCGACTAGTCACCCAACAGCCCAACGCTACCTCACTTAAACCACGACCAGGGGATTCGGTTCGGAGTTTGGCATGGAAGCCTCGCCATGTCAAGAAAGGGAGGGGGGATTCTTACCGAAAGAAAGACAGCGTCATCATCAGAATGACCCAGGGGGGATTCGAACCACCCATCTCTGGATATGCAGACCAGCGCTCTACC
This sequence comes from Trissonchulus sp. WLG1_4, assembly GCA_030248245.1. Taxonomy (NCBI): domain Eukaryota; kingdom Metazoa; phylum Nematoda; class Enoplea; order Enoplida; family Ironidae; genus Trissonchulus; species Trissonchulus sp. WLG1_4. The sequence goes on from JASANF010016058.1 coordinate 9,993, forward strand.
GTTGAGCTACTGGGCCGATGGTCAGCTGTCGTAAATCCCTTTAAGTACTCTATGGTGCCTATCTAACTTCACATTAGAGTATAATGGAACCTAATAATAACTGACACTGTTAACTTTAACCTGAACTGTCAATTTTTACCTCACCTAAAATCTTGTCATTAGTCGTTACCTTTACCCTGAAAAAACATTTCATCCCTTTAACAGTTGGTTAACACTGCTTTACAACTGTGTACATCGGTGAAAGCGACCCAGGGTTGGTGCTAAAAAGTGTCTTGCACCAAAATATTTGTACAACTAAATTAGTTTCATTTAATGAGGTAGCTGCGTTTTCAATATTTTTGTGATTTTTATGTAAACTTTGCGCCCAAACAATTCAAGTTACGACTTACGAATGATGCTTGAGCACAAATTTTTTGGCACATTAGTGTAGGAAGTCAAAATCGACAGGGATGTTTCTCCCTTTTTGAGAATTTCACTTTTTCACATACATTTCATACTAAAAAATATGTTTAATTTCCGGTTGTTAGTAGATTTTCTCAGTAAAATAACTAATAATTAAAATAGTGAGGGAGATGTTTGAGGAATTTAGACCTGTAAAAATTTCAGCAACTTTCAGCGGCAACAGTTAATCGTATTTTGAAGTAGAGGCAAACAGTGGTGGACAGATTGTGGTGTGAATTTCAGACGAATCTGGAGTCGATGTGCAAAGCGCAGTTGTGTCATTTGGAGGAGGTGCGACTGAACGACGTCCCCTGGACCATCGGCTCCTTCCTGTTCCCCAAGCACAACCCCAAGAGCAAACGACTGGCCAGCGACTTCTCTCGCTTGTCCATGCTCAACATCATCACCACAGAACGAGCTCGCGCCAAAAACAGGGTGGCCAGACACACGGCCTGCATCCAACAGCCCACCGGGGTGCCTCTGGACAAGACGGCCAACCTAAAGGCTCAGTTCCTCAAAACCCTCGGGTTGTACGCCCCAGGCATTCTCATAGCCACCGTTCAGTTCACTTTTGAAAATCTAAGATACGCTTGGCGAAAACATAAAATATTGCAAAAAAGAAAAAATAAATGGAATGTAACTTAGTGTAACAATGTCAATAAATATGCCTTGGGGCCTTTTTCTAAAAAGGACTTAACTGGACTTGACTTAACTGGACTTAAACCAGCGGACTTAAGTGGACTTAAACGCATTCCAAAAATACCGGATTTAAGTGGACTTAAATTTGCAGCAGACTTAATTAAGTCCACTCAAGTCCAGTATTTTTG
>JASANF010016059.1:0-10000 GCA_030248245.1 Trissonchulus sp. WLG1_4
TAGGCTGAGCTTTGCAGTAATTGGCTGTGCTGTTATTGTCCCTTGATATTTAGTTAAATTACTTGTAATTAGTAAGTAACATTTTGTCTCCTGGAGTAAGTCAAAGTTTAGTCAAGCTTAGTAACTAATATGAGTTGTTGACACGCAACAAATATAAATTGGTACTAGGGGTGGAAGAGCTGCTGTTAGTATAATGACGTGCTCAGCGCAGGAATGGGAATGTTTGTCAATTGAGGTTTGAATTGAGTCCAACTGAAACCGGTGCAGGAATGGCACCCAATCTATTAGACGTATACGCACACTCACATATGATTAATTTCATCACACAGCCTTACGTTTTGATCTCGTGTTATCATTAGGTCCTGTTTCAGTGGCGTACTTTTCTTTGTCTCAATTTCAACTTGTTTCAACAAATCTGATTGGCTGACGCATATAGTTGTTCAGCAAATATAGTGTGAGGTACACTAAGTAGGCGGAGCATATTTATGTATTGCTGTCTTACGGTTCTTTCTAGTCTTTACAATAGTGCAAAATTGTACACTATTTTAATAAATCAAGCACACCACAAAAATTATTGAATGAAATCGTGAAATTGTTAACATACGAAGCGTTCAATGCATACATACATACCTATAATTTCTAATAGAAAATATTTTTCCTGTGGTACTCAATTTTGCTGATTCCATTCATATTTTCTCTAAAATGAATTCACATGGTATTGCTAATAGCTTGAATATAAGAGTAACAATAAATTTAACCAAAAATAAGAAAATTGTCAGGTTTCAGTAGTTATCAATAGATAGTGAACCTAGTCGATTTTCAAACAACTCTCGAATGTAACAATACTATGAAGGTATCCTTGCTATTGGTTTCTTTGTGTGGTATTACAAATAGAAAGTGTCTGCGAAAAGTTTTTGTTATTATTAGCACTTTCAAACTCCATGTTGGCTACGTTTTCCAATCATTATTAGATAATTGTTTTGCCCTCAATTTGTCATCTCAGTCACGCTTCACATACTCAATTTTGATTGCCCTGTCAATCAAGCCGCAGCAGCCAATCATAATCATTGGGACAACGTAAAATAAACTGTTGCAGTAAGCCGCAACAGCAAAACTACTACTGTGGTGTTGTTGGAATGCATTTAACAATAATGAGCGAAAACTACTTTAACTCATTCATCTAAAGAATGTATTGGGTTTTAGACGTGTGATAAACATAGTTCATTAAGCTGCCACTTGAGCTTTAGAATGTTATTTAATTAAACAATTGTATTTTGTGAAAACTACAAGTTGTGTCAGTATTGTTTTCACTCGTCCTCCCCCCTAAGGCTCGGCGACCGTGTGTATCGTATATTTGTAATCTCCGATTCATACATTGATCTTAATAGGTTAAATTCCTAGCGTTAATTAACACTAAAATGGTAGGTACCTCACTATTCTGCTACACGTCATGCAACTTGGCGGAACTCTTATGATCTATACCAGCCACCTAATAAAAATTATGTAGCTGCGGAATTTGGCAGAGTCAAGTATGTCAATATTTTCTAATCTAGACAAGATATAACTCACTACAGAGATGGAAATCAAGGGGACTGCTACATCATCAAGCCTCCACCAAACTACCAAGGAGTTGGCGAACAAAACGGTCAGCAAAAATTCTATTTTCCCTAGAGAAAGGTGGGACTTCGGTTATAATTTTTTTGAAATTTCGTACAGATTATATACCTTGACACGCAGGCTTATCAAAATTTTGCAGGTTTTGCATTTCTCCAAAGCGCCACGTCAACATACAGTAAGCACAATACAGTATGTAAGTGATAAATGGTTTTATTTTGTGTCAAAGCTGACATCCTATTGCAGTCCAGTTTTGTAATCGAATTAGTTTGACTTTAACTTTAGGTTTGAAACTGTTGCTAAATACTACTATTCCGGAAATAGTGCTCGGGGCGGACGGATCTTTTGGAACAAAGCTTTTGATTCATCACGAAAGCGAAGCACCGAATGCCTTAACGGAAGGATTTGTAATTTCAAGTGGCTACCAGTCGAGCTTCGCTGTTAAATTGGTATACAAATAAAGATATGTAGCTTTTTCAAAATACAACTTTGAGATCAGCAATTTCTTTGTTGCATTTATTTTTAACCTGTAACTTAGCCAGTAGACAAATGTTCGCCGTTGAAAATATTCTGCCATTGAAAGCTTGAATTGCACGACGACAATTTTGTTTCAATAAATCGGGCATGCTGGGGCCTGTTGTTCATCATTACACGCTTTACAATTGTAACAAGTGTAAGTGCAAAATCAAGTATTCGCTACGAATTCATCTTTAAATTCATTACGAATCACCTGATTTTGCACTTAAAAATTGTTACAATAATTGTATGACTTGTAAAATTGAGCTACAGGCCCGTAAAGTAACCAGTAACCAGGTCGACGTAACCAGTGCAGCGATGCTCAACGAGAAAAAGAAAGTAGTAACAAGTCTTTATTTTGCGCGTTGTGTGACCATGACCTTACAGGAGGAAGGGTCATAATATATCAATCAAGCTAAGCATTCGGCAATTCAGTAAGCATCAAGCATTGATTTTAATACATGGACCAGAGGTTATCGTAAATCTGTTAGGCAAGCTACTGCAAAATCCAGCTCTAAGTTTTCAGAAACTTGCAGAATTTTATTAAGTTAAGTTTCATTACCAAATCTCAGGTTACTTATGAAACTATGTATGACTTGTAAGATCTGGGTTGTCGAATGGTTAGTGTGGTAATTTCGTATTCATAAGGTTGCATGGTCGATTCATAATGAAAAACTTTTTGTCATATTTTTGAATTTGAAATCTACGAAAGCAAGTCTGTTAATACACACACAGTACACAGTTAATATACAAAGTACAAGGCATTTCAGCGGTGACTGACCAATGCAATAACTGTATAAGACGTGTAGAACACACCCGCCCATTTAACACTATAACGCTAAAACTAAAACTCTAAACGCTAAAACTCTATAACGCTAAAGAATCAAAATGAAAGACCTGTTGGGCTGTGGTTCAACAGGAATAAACAGTTCCTAATAAAAGGATTACATTGCTATGATGTTGCAAAAACTGTATTTTTTAAATGCATCTAGATAGATTTTTAGACATCTATCTTTATGACATGAGAAATAAAGTGGGTATTGCACATTGAGTTGGTGATACATAAAAGTGAGGCGACGCGTGTTTTCGGTTTTTTTAGATAACCGAAAAAAGATTGCCATGGCCATTTGGAAATTGTTCACGTGACCCGATTTCCGACTCAGAAACATTGTATGACAATGAGCCTTACAAATACGAGGTAAAACGCTGCCGAACATAGCTGGTTGCTTGTAACGGTGTAATGTTTTACATTATGGGATTCAAGCGACTAACCCTTTCATATATTTCATGCACTTTACTTTTTGACTTACGACCCGAAACTCTAACTTGTAGTAGAAACTGTGTGTAACTCGTATAAGTTACGTAATCCTGAACGAGTTAGAACAAATACAACCTAACAATCAATCGTAGCTATTTTTGCAGACCTAAATAACTGGCGTAATAGACTCTGAGATGGATAACTGGTTCAACCGCTAAGGACACACAAGACAGCACAAAACACAAGACATACTTTCTGAAAATCCCTATTCTGGAACCGACACTCTTCTAGCCCGACCCTTTTAGGCTAGAACCAAATCTACAGGTCTACTGGTCAACTCAACTATTCCACAGGTCTACTAACTATTCCAACCCAAGGGTCAGCCTAGGCTCTCTACCTAGCAACAGCTACAACACAACTATCAATTTGGTCTGGACGGCTCAACTGGAGCAGAAGGTGGATCAGCGGCAGGCACGGTGAGAGACCTGAAGACGGCCTGGGAAACAGCGGGAGCGGGCGAATAAGCAAAGGGCCACACAGGCACGGACCGGATCTGCACGGACGGCGAGTAGCGGCAAGAACTGGGCAAGCGTGGGGGACGCGGCTGATGAGCGGCGCTGGACACGGGACCTGAGCAGCGTGGCGCGGACACGGACGACGCGGGAAACCGGGGCCTTAATGGGCTGAACCGGCGGACAGGACGGCACGAGCGGGGGCAATGGCGCGACAGGGGGAACGACGCGAGGGGCACCGGCGCCACTGAGCGCACACGATAGGGGGATATGGAAAATTAGCGGCACGAGTGAGAGCCGGGCGCACGACGGACAGGCGGGTAGCAAATTAGACACGGGTCGGACGGCCAAATGGGCGGATAGCACAAATAAATTGGCCTATTGGCCTCTAAAAGGAATGGCGCAAAAGCGCTGGCAAACACGAACAGTTCTCTGAATTAATTGGGCAAGCTCGCTCAAAATCAAGAACAACTAGGAGTCGGTAATTTGGGGATATGATTTATTGAAATATACAAGGCAAAATTACAAGCATGGGCAGTAAATGGTGCAAGGGCGTGAGCAGGAGAGAGCAAATTTACCAAGCCGACTGAACGCGGCAAAAAACTAAAACCCGACTGTACTTAGCTACTGGAGAGAATCGGTTTTTCCTTTGATTTTCTTTTTCGGGATCTACCGATCCCGATTCTAACCAATGGGGGGGAGACCTAGCTAACTTAGGGAACCAATTAGATCAGGGCTCATCATAGGGCCGCCTACCTATTAATTAACTTGAGCGGCTTAATTTTGGAGTGTCGAGGGCTTTTAGCCCTCACAGCTTAGCAAACACGATTACAGGGCGAAAGTAAGTCCTTTCGAGGACTTTTGATTTCTGGTCGGCCCAGGTAATCATCAGTATTTCTAACTTTTCTTGCGCCGACAAGAAATCGCAAACATCAGCTTTGGAAAAACATCATTACTACATTATTACGAAACGAAAGGGGAAATATGCTAAATATAAAATACTAAAAACCGAACTTGTAACAACATGAAACTTAACTAATTACGTAGTAAACTTAACCAATTCTTAAACATTACGTGTGGACTTAATATGCAATTATTAGGCAATTATACTTAAGTACTAGACCTCCTTCTGGGCTGCAGACCCAATCAAAACTACGCGTTCATAAAACTACCGTAACTCTTCGGCGAAACAAGGTTTTTTCACCACTGAACTTTTTGCTTTCTGCTGTTCCCAAAAAACATAATTACCAATACCGTAAAGAGTTCCAAAAAAGTGCATTAAACACACTATAGAATGACGAGTCAAATAATACCAAACACGAAAAGGTTACAATTAGCAATTACTGAATAATTACAGTGCAAAATTAGAGTTTAAAACTGCTATTTTCACGCCTACGACTCAGCTCAATTCTACTATTCTCTGCAATCTAACTTTGAATAACTTATAACTTCTGTTACATTCTTCCGCATAACTTCAAAGTTTCGATAAATATTCACTACATTGTGCTCTATAATTCCGTATACTGCACGTTCCACAAAACCAAACCGTTACTTGATTATGACTGGCTAAATTTCGTTAATTATTTCATTTCCTAGCTGCTCCAGCTGAGCAATATTTGGTCTAATATTTTGCCTTAGCCCAGATATTGTTTGCAAACATAAGCTAGGCTTTCTCAACGTTTTCAGGGGACACAAAAATCACTGCTTAAATCTCAATAATTACTTACGACCTTCAGACAATACGGACAATATTATGTACGAACAATCATTACGGATACATGGGCAATATTGTACAATCGGCTTCAAATATTAATAAGGAGCAATAAGGAAAAAGCGGTATAGGGAATAGGGCATACTGGTTAAGGACATTATTACGTATTTATTATTACGTACTTTACTAATACCTATGCTGTGCTCGTACTACGCTTCAAGGGGACCCAGGGCTTATGTAACTGACATTTAACCAACTCGGCGCTCTCGTACAGACATGGGATGAGAAATTGGTGTTTTAGGAAATTAGGTTAAACGGGAATTTCGCTGAGCGTGTGGCCTCATCCGGCGCCACGTCCAAACACTAAACTAAGTACTCAGATTGAACCGGTAGCTAACTTCTTGCACCTACTTGGAAAAACTTGAAAAAACCTGTATCAATCAGGGGGCTTGTTAACCCTGTTTTATTACATATGTAGGTTTGATATTTTTACGTCGATTTCGCATTGGGCTTTGCTTGTTAATCATTAACTTCTGGTTTAGGCTAATATCATTTAATTTTATTAAGCGGCGCCCTATATTCGGAATCTCAGATTTCTACCTAAATTCGGGTAGGTCGAATTTCTAGTGTTATTTAACACTAGAAGTGCAGGTACCTCGGTGATCGGCATGCATCGCACAAACACTAACACAGCCAAATTTTTTGCGGCTAGAATTTCCGCAAATTGCAAAAGATGCAGCTCCATGGCAGAATCCAATTGCCAACAGTCTGATCTGAAATTAGATGCTCTGTAGATGCGCAACGCGCTACCAATAGAGCCAACTGGGCTAGCAGAAGCAGATATGTTAAATGTATTTTGACTTTAATCAAACCAACAAGATCGCGGTGATTACGATAAGTAAAAAATGTTGTGCAAGCGTGCAACAGTGGTTTTTTTGGTTGGCGTATCCTTTGTAGTGTATAATGTAATGTCTTTGCTAAGTAAATATTCTTGTCACATGGCCTCTATGTAATTAACCGTGCTACAAATCTCTGATACGTGACACTTAACTCCCAAGAGTGCACTCAGAGGTTTGTTGCACTCTCTGAATACACGATAAGCGTTGGCGAATTCGACGCAGCGTGCACTCAAAGATTTGTCGCACGCTTGCTAGAAGTAAGTAAGAACCTTAAAAAGAACGGAGAGAATCGAACCATTGCGCAACAAATCATCAAGATTCTTAGTCATCCATCGTAACCACTCGACCACGGCTGCTTCAGAACTAGTCAATTAAAACCCAAGTTGTGATAAAATTAATGTGCGTACAGTGTGAAGGGTTGTTGTAGTCTCCTTTAAGTTACATATGTAGGCTTGCTCATACACACCAGTTACTTAGCTTTTCCGTATCAATAATAATGTCATTTAATAATTATTCTGCGCAATAACTTCTAACTCCAACTTCTAACTCAATGCTGTCATTCAAACATTTGCCATCCAAGGTAGCGTAGCCGTGGTCTACGGCCCTGACTCCGGATCTGGCAGTCAGATGTGCGTGGGTTCGAATCCTACCGCTACCGTACTTTTTGTTTTTCACCGGTGTTAAGGCCATGTGACAAGTCTGTTGTAGCATGGCTAGCACTGACACTCAGATATTAGTATGCAACTCTGCTTGGAAAGCCCTCGTGCAAAGCACTCGTGCGCTGCACGCACTGGTGCTTTCCACTCGGAGCTTTCCAGCGCATCGTGCATACATATATCTGAGTGCACTCGCAGCCATGTTACAACCCTTACCTGTCTTGTCTTGTCTTGTTTAAAAAAGCATACCTATTGGATTGAGTTAATGTTGTTGAATTTATACATATCATATCAATCAAAAACAAACAGTTATTAAGATAGTTTATAATTTTCACTTCGCTAGACGACAAACTTACATCAGTCGAACTTAACAAAATAATTCCAGTGGTCTCATAGTGTAACGGTTAACAAACACTCTTGATTTATATTCCAGCCACCCGTGTTCGAATCTAGATGAGATGTAGTTTTAAAAGTACTATTTTTACACAAGTTTTGCTCTCCAAAAGCGTGTTTAGCATTTATCACTTTTTGCTCTTTCAAAGGCTTTGGATTGAGTTTGGTTTGGAGCTACTCAGCAGATAATGTGTTCAGAAATTGTTGTTTGAAAGTCATTTTATCCACAAGACGGAGGCCGCGCTTAATATTTCTTCTGGAAAACTGACACTCATGCCTCGCAATGTAACCACTTTTCCCTCAGCAGAAGAGCTTGTTTTAACAATAAAATTAGTAAGATCTCAATGTTCATGTATTTTCAGAAGTGCTTACTGTCATGCTACCAGCGACACGTTGTATATAAGTGCAATTGCACTGATGCCAGAATTTTGTCTCCAAACGAAAGCAAATATTCTGAATGTCACAATAACGACACTATGTGTAAGTGTAAAGCATCAACTTCGTCATAAACGCAATTATCTTACTTGTCGAATTACTACTGTGAAGTCTACTGGGGCGCGACATGGAGCAATAATATTTAATGAGCTTCAGTAGTAGTGCTCGTTTATAGAACTGGACTGTAGTGCGACTCAATGGCTTAAAAATTGCCAATCCTGGCGGCATGTTATGAACCTTTAGTATGATTCTTATGTTCTTATACTAAACACTTAATTACTTAACAGGAGTACGCACTAAGCCTGCTGTCAAGTCAGAATTTCATCAAAATTTTTCTAGAATTTTTTGGCTATTTTACTAATAGCATTTTCACCTAAAAGGTCTGGAAGACATCCCTAAACCTGCTATGACAATTTAGCGTTAAAAATTTGGACCCTAAAGTTTGCTGCAAAGTTAAAAACTTAGGGTGGATTTCACAAAGGTGGTTTTGCTAAACTATTGGTTTTACGTACGTTTTGCATGATTAGCACATAATTTCGTTACGAAATATCGAATGATTCGCTACGAATCTCGTTGATTTTCTTAAGGGGGCGCTCTGAGTAACTTCCAATAAATCAAATGGACATAATTTTTCTTTTCTTGCTGATACGAAGTTTTTCATTAAGCGCAACCAAGACACACACCAGGCAAGTATTTTTGCAAAGATTGAGAGCTCTGATAGCACTTTAGCGAATTTTATGACGACATGAAAATTGAAATTTTGCAAAATTTGTCTAATTTTTGAAATGACGTAACTCAGCGGTGCGTCAACCAAATTTAACAATCAATAGCTTAAATTAAAGACAATCATCTTGCCGAGGCACCATTTTTGCCGAATTTTAGTTAATGGCGGTAAATTTTTAGTTATTTTAATTTTCATCAAAAGTGACGTCTTTAAAGGACTATAGTATTGAAACAAATCATGATAAGTACAATTCAAGAAGTGCGGTGCCTCCATATATGTCTGTTCTCACCGTTTGCAAAGTTTCACTTGAATCGGCCTTTGCAGCTGAGAGTAATCTTGAAAAAATGAACACCATAGCCCAATTTCAGAAACCTGACGTTTGCCTACACATACGTATTTTCTAAAAAATAGAGCTAATTTTTCTGTACTAAAATCTGTTGAGAAATGTTTCAGAAGCCAAAAAGTAGCTAACTTAAAATTCGTTTGAAAAATAGTGTTTTTATGTCAATATTGGTCAACGTATTTTAGAAATTTTTTTCGAAATGTTTGCCTACACATACGACTTTTTAAAAAGTGGCACCTAACAATTCGCTATAAAAAACTGTTTTAAAAAGTACCAAAAGCCATATAGAATTTTTTGGTATATCGATTTAAAGAATTTTTTCCATTGAAAAATAGGTTAAAATTTCAAGTTGAACAAAATTTGACGTTATGCACATCAAATGAAAGCTAATTTAATTTGGAACAAGTTTTTTTCTTGAGTTAATTAACGAAAACTTGCGTGAAAAATTTTATTGCCCAAAGTCGGTTACTCAGAGCGCCACCTTAAACCATTGGTTTAGCTCAGTTGAAATTGCAAACCTGCAGCGCAGCAGGTCTCTGTTCTGCTGAAATTTTAACTGAGCTAAACCAATGGTTTAAGAAAATCTACGAAATTCATAGCGAATCATTCGATATTTCGTAATGAAATTATGTGCTAATCATGCAAAACGTACGTAAAACCAATGGTTTAGTAAAACCACCTTTGTGAAATCCACCCTTAGACGTTTGGTTAACGTGCAAATCTGTTCTGCAGTAATTGTGACATGAGATATGTTATAGGGCTGTGTCTCGGTTCGAAAGCTGGCACGTTTGAAAGCAATAGTGGCAACTGGATGCACGGATGCAACTGCCCCTACCATTGCAAGTGGGTGCCAATCACAACCGTTCGCATATCGCTGTTGCTACCATATTTATACATACGTCCTTTATATAAATGTTGTTGTGAAGTTTAGGTTGTTGC
>JASANF010016060.1:0-123794 GCA_030248245.1 Trissonchulus sp. WLG1_4
AGTGCCCACTTAAGGTGGTACTAACGAATGTGCAGTTTTTTAAACTTTTGAAAAAATTTAGTTGATTCAAACGACATTTTTTCGAGAATAAAGTCAGCAATGAATTAATTCGTATTCTTATAATGACGAATAAAGTTAGCGGGATCATGTGAAAAATTTGTAGGAGCAAACCAAGTCAACAAGCCAAATTACACAACAGGAGAATAGAAATTTAACAGTTCTGGCCACTTTTCTAAGCGCATGCAAAACGCATAAACACAAAAATGAACATGAATAAACCTTTGCAAAATTTCTAGACCCAAAATGAAAATTTTTTAAATTGCTTTTATTTTTGCGCAGATATAGAACCTGAAAGTTGCGTGTGAATAGACACTTTTGACTTTGAAAGCTTATATTTCGTTTAATATTTGACAAATCACAAAATCGTGCATTTTGGGTCTAGATAATTTCTTTTTAAATATTTGTTCCATTTTTCGCATGTTTTTATTGTTTCAACTTTTCAAAAAGTGGCCAGATATGTAAGTGCTCAAAAAAGCCAAATTGGTCCACTTTTAACACGTGCTATACAAATCATATTTATAGTTGTGCAATGATACTTTGCATAAACATAGAGGAAAAGTAGCGCTTTCGAACGGTATAAAGAATGTGCTCTTATATTAATTATTAATTGAATACCAGCCTGTTGAAAAACACTGCACATTCGTTAGTACCACCTTAAGGTGGCGCTCAGGGGAACCGACTTTGGCGTTTAATTTTTTTCAGCGACATTTTTGACCATAATGTCTTGAAGGAAAGTTGTTCAAAATCAAAATAGCTTTCATTTGATGTGCATATTGTAATAAAATTTTTTTTAATTTTTTGGACAATTTTGTAGCCGTAGCAAAAAAAATTTTGTTTCCATATAAAATGATTACTCATATCATTGAAATATGCGGTTCTTAGCTTTAGATTGATGTATTAAACTTAAGAATACGTTGAAGTTTTACTGAGTTATTTAGCCGTGAAAATAGCAAATCCAAAATGAAAAATCTACAAAGCTGATAAATCTTCGAAAATGTCAAATATTTGATTTAATTTCTTTGTATGGCTTTTGGTAACTTTTTCAACGGAAATATGCAGTCCTAGGAAATGTCTAATTTTTGAAAAAGTGAAACGTGTGGGCAAACCTTACATTTTTGCGTAGCGAAATCGACTACTTTTTTCGGACCTGGGTCCCAGCTGCCGTTTGCGATTGAGTTGAAAATTTGCACAATGAAAGAAAGAATATAAATGCAGACGTGAAAGTTTTTGGATTTTCAAATTTTGGCCCGCAGCACTTTTTGTAGTCGCTCAAACACGACTGATTTTTGAAAAATCGATTTTTTGCAAAATCAAAAATGAAAATGAAAAATCGAAGATCAATCACGTCTAGATTTTTGAGAGATCTTTCTATTGATACCAAGAGCATCAAAATCGGTTGAAGTTTCGCTGAGCTAGGTCAAAAACAAAATTAGTGTGAATAGGAAATTCGACATGGTCATAAAATTTGACACATTTACATTAAAGTGCTGAAATGCATTGTAAATAGGTTTTTTGATGTCTCTGTTGATATACAATTAAAGTGGTATTGCTAATTATTGCATGAGCTGAGCGCCAAACATGAGTTTTGTTGCTGAGCGCTACCTTAACATATACATATATATTTTCTGGAACTTTGACAAATGACTTGTCTCAACTCACTTTTTAGCTAGAATTTTTGACAAAGCTGATTCCGTTGCTTGTACGAAATATGTAGGTGTTAACATGCTTTGCTAAAAAAAGAGCCCCGGAAAGAGCCTTGCAAAAAATGAGGAAAACTTCTGTTTATTCAAGCTTCTAATCTCTACCGCAACGAAGCCAAGCAATATCTTTTATTTGTAATTATAAATATGTCATTATTATACATTTAATATCCAACAAAAATATGCATACACATAGCTGAAAACATTAATGAATTATATTACATGCAAATCAACACTATATGCAATTACGGACGAAACACAATGCAAATGTGTACGAACGCTCACGGAACATAATAGAATGCCAGTGATACAGCTCTCATATTTTATGAATTAAATAACAACTTAAATTAGCAGGTTAATAGTTATTATAACTAAGCACTGGTTATTAAAAATGCAGCATACAATTTTAAAAAATGTCAGAAAAAAAATTAAAAGGTTACGTCGCGAGCAGGATTCGAACCTGCGAGGGCGATGCCCATTAGATTTCGAGTCTAACGCCTTAACCACTCGGCCATCGCGACACATTTTATAGTGTGCTAAATGTACGTTATAAACCTTAGCTAATCAGAACTAGTTCCTTATGCACGTTTATTGCAAAATTCAATCTGATTGGTTGTTCGGTGTCAAGTTTTGCAAAACGCTCTCAGACAACGTTGAATATTTTTTTGCGTGTACTATCAATGAACAAACCCTGTTGTTTTGCGCAAGTTTTGTGCCAGCCAAACCTCGTGACAAAGGCGTGACGTGATGACGTTTTTACCTCATTCGTGACTCGAGCGGTGCACATTTGCCAAAAAAGGCTGTGAGTTTGTTGTTGAAATTCACAAATAAATTGTTATTTGTTGTTGCTCATCTTGAATTGTGTTGCAACATTAGCTTGTGGTTAGGCTCAGATTGTTGAATGGGAAAGTGCAGTTGGGTTTTGGGTGGTGGGGTATAGTGGACCTATTTTTTGGAGCAGAGCAATATTGTGAGGTTTGAGTGCTTTATTATATTTTAAAGCATCGTGTACAGGGGCGTACCCAGGGGGGGGGGGGTAGGGGGACATCAGCCCCCCCTTCGCGATTTTAGCCCCCCCTTCGCGATTTCAGCCCCCCCTTTTTTCACTTTTTCCCTGTGGTCCCCCTTTGGTTTTATGACACTGCTGAAAAAAAATTTCCGGCATGTCCCCAATTGACCAAAATTACACTGAAATTTCAAAAATTTCCCAGAATTTTCTTTCGAGGGGATCTTGCCCCTAATTCATTACTGCTCTAATGTATATATACATGACTCATATCTGGTATGGTGTATTAATAATGAGTAATTCTGACAACTATTATTGGTATTTAGTTATATATTTTGTGTGGCTTTTAATTAAAAACCGTGCGGTGGGTGGAGTGGAGGACGAACGTCCAAGGACAGCCCTTGTCACCCACGGTTTTTCTTCAATTTTTTTCTGTATACAACGTCAGGTTTGCTAGTCTCGCCATGGGCCAGTTTTTCGTGCTCTTTTCATCTAAATAAGTTGAAAGTTTGAAATATTATCAATTTTGCCAAAAAAATCCATTTAGTAACAACGATAACGCTCACATATAAAATCTGACTCTCTGAACACGATGAATTCACAATCATACATGTACACGGGGTCTCGGTTTGACATTTTAGGGGGGGCTTGTCCCGATATTTTGTCCCAAAAACGCGAAAATTTCCAATTTTTGCCTAAAAATGGGAAATTTTTGCGAAATTCCGATATTTTTAGCGATTTTTTCGTTTTTTCGGTCATTTTTTGAAGCATTTTACGGCGATCTGAAGCGATTTTGGGGTTTCAGAGAGGGGGGCTTGTCCCAACTTGTCAAATCTGAGGGGGGGCTTGTCCCGGAATTTCAAATCTAGGGGGGGCTTCCCCCCCCCCCCCCAGACCCCCCCATGTACATCTGTGTTCACAATCGACCAAGTATTTTTACAAAATATAGTCATTTCTAGTTGGTTGACAAGGGCTGTCCTTAGACGTTCGTGAGCGGAGGCGAGAGGGCGGAAAGTGAAGGGGATATAGGAGATACATATACCCACTTTTTGCCCAGAGCAAAGGAAACTTTTTTGGAGCCGCATAACAAAAATAGCCATAAATTGATGAAATTTGCACTCAAAATCGAAAAAATTTTCCGGAGGCGAGCAGCGCGCTGACTTTATTATACTTTGCTTTGCGGTGTCATCTCGCTGGGGTTGTTCAATGTTCAGACAAACTTTCAAACAAGCTTGTCTTCTAGGGATGGAAGTCTCGGTTTTTTTTCCGAGACCGAGACCGAGACCGAGACCACGAAACCGAGACTACCGAGACCGAGACCAAATTCCGAGACCGCCAAAACCGAGACTTTGGGTCATTTTTTGCCATTTTTTTACTTATCGATTTGATGACTTTTTACAAGTTTTTAGGTAATATTACAAGACCATGGTCAGACACCTTATGTATAAATAACAGCTACATCACGACAATTTTGGTTACATTGCTGGTTCTTTCCCCCGTTTGTGTGGGACTGTGGACCATGTCCTCTTGAATATTGTGAAATTTTGGATCAAGTGCAGTTGGGGGGGGGGGGAATAGTGGACCTATTTTTTGGAGTAGAGCACCTTCAGGGAAGCATTTTTTGTAATAGAACCCCTATCCACAAATTTGGATTTTCTGAGCTATGACCCCTTGAAAATGGGATTTTCAGTGTTTTTGGAAGTGAACGTAGGCCAAAGTTCGAAGCCAAAAATGGCTATTATCTTTGTTTTTGGATAGTTTTGAGTGCGTTATGATGTTGTAAGGCATCGTCTAGGCTTAGTTGGCAGGATTCTCTAGGCTAAGCTGGCAGAATTTTTTCTGAAAATTTCGATTTTTTATTGCCTAAGCCTGAGCCTAAGCCTAAGCCTGAACCTAAGCCTAAGCCTAAGCCCCATACTAAGCCTAAGCCCCATACTAAGCCTAAGCCCCATACTAAGCCTAAGCCCTAAGCCTAAGCCCAAGCCTTTAAGGCCAAGTTTGAATTTGGTCAAAAATTGGACGTTTCTGGCGAATTTGGCCAATTTTTCGGCAGGAACCCGGTCAAAAAGCCTTTGTTTTGATTCTAAAAAATTGTAAACAATAATCTGACACCATTTAGACACGATTAGAACGGAAAAAACAAGAGCTTGCGAAAAAAATGGCGAAAACGTCCCTCACTGAGGGTTCAGATTTCGGGGGGTCATATCTCAGAAAATCCAAAAAATGAAATAGGGGTTCTTGAAGCAAAAATGCTTCCCCCAAGGTGCTCTACTCAAAAAAATAGGTCCACTATTTCCCCCCAACTGTATTTAACGCGGTCAGAGATTAAAAAATAAAAAATTCTGGTAAATTGCTACGTTTTTCGGATGGAATAGGGCCAAACAAGGGGGGGGGGGGCTGCGGGCCTGCGGCCGCCGCTCTGTGGAAGCGTGGAACTCCCAGACGAAATTGCACACAAGGGTTCTTTCTTTGGTTTTAATACTCCGGCCAAAAAATTTTTTGCTTTTGTTTTACTAGAAATTTCAAAAAGTCTGCCCCTCGTCAAACTAAAAATTTCTAAAAGTCTTCCAGAACAGAACAGAAAATATATAAAATTATATTAATAAAATAATATTATATTAATAAAATGTATATTATAAAATAATCTTATTACAACAATTTACGCACCCAACAAGTTGCTCACTTAGAAGAAAAGAGAAACTGGTCACTAATATTCCTTCACAAATCTAGAGAGCTCCTCCTTCATCTTGACAATCTTCGCTTTAAGAATTGCAGAATTTTTTGACGAAACAACTGCCTCCGGTAAAAAATTCCATGGCTCAACAACTCTATAAGCAGAACTTACGTGATATTTTCTTGTAACTTGGAATTTTCCCCTTGTCAAAATTCCTGTATCCGCCACTATTCCAATTTCCAAAGTGCGTTTAAAAAATTGTAGACATTATTAAGCCATGTTTACTGAAATTTTGGACAAAAATTGTCAAAATCGGAACTTTTTGGTCAAAAAAAGGTAAAAATTGCGGGGGGGGGGGTGGGTCGTGGGTGGTCCCACTAAGGGGGGAGGGGTACCCAAAATTTTTTTGCTGTTACATGTATGGTTGTTTTAGATTGTGAACATATTTTCCGATGCAACGTTTACGTTTGTATTAATTCGTATCGTCTAATCCAACTCCGTGCAATATGCCGTTTATGGGACAAGACTGGCGGGACCCAGGCGACGCTTGGATCAGAACGGTGGACGGGTCCTGGGAACAAATCAAATTTTGCACTCCTCGAAATGCTAGTGACGCCAGTTTAGACTGCCGGATAAGGTTAGTTCAGCTCAGTATTGAAAGTCGGCGATGAGCTATAGGTTCAGAATTTTAGTGTAGAAGAGAGGGGTTAAATGGAGTTGGATTGGGCCACAGATTTACATGGGGGAGGGGTCGAGGGGGCGGCAAGCCCACCTCAGATTTGAGAATCCGGGACAAGCCCCCCCTCAGATTTTACCAGTCGGGACAAGCCCCCCTCCTTGGTGCTGAAAAAATGGTGCCCTAAAGCTCAAAAATCGCCCCAGATCGCTGTAAAATGCTTTAAAAAGGTGCAAAAAGCGAAAAAATCGGAAAATTGGAAAATTTTGCGAGTTTGTCAGTTCAAGCCGCCGAAACGTCCGGACAAGCCCTCCCTAAAATTTCGGAAAATCCGGTACAAGCTCCCCCCCCCCCAGACCGAGACCCTGTGTACATGTATGGATTGGGCGACAAAATTGTGCACTTTAGACTTTTAGAGCACCTTGGCGGAAGCGCATTTTTGCTTCATTTGTTTTTGGATTCGTTTCCGGTCATTTTTTCCTTCGTGTGCTACCGATCTAATTTCACATCTAAGACTTCAGTGAGGGACCATTTCACACATACATGTAATGGGGTCAAAATTTTGGGGGGGGCCTCTCCGGCCAAATTTTAGGGACCGACAAAAAATACCCTACATTTTGCAAAATTTTGTCAAATTTTCCCCAAAATGGGGCATTTTTACTAAATTTTGCTCGAATTTTGGGGACGCTTCCCCCCGGCCCCTCGATTTGAAAGTGGGGTTCCTCCCACCCCCCCTCATACATGTATGATTTCACATTTTTCCATGAAACCGTCTTTTTCCCTTGCTAAACGTATATACCTGATGTTGATTGCGTTAAAATGTTTACTATCTTCGAAAATCAAGACAAAGGCAGGCCAAATTCCATCAAAAGAGAAATTCACCAGCAAACGCGTGCTTAATTTTGGTTTAAGCTTAGGCTTAGACGTATACAGGCTCAGGGAAGGGTTTTTTTTGGTCTAAAAAGTTTAGGCCACTTGGACTCAGGTCCAACATTTTTTTAGGCCAATTGACAAGTAGCTTAGCTTAGGCCAACTCTTTTATTACAGTGGCGTATCCAGAAAAAATTTTCGGGAGAATAACTTTTCAATTTTTTGTAATGGGTTAAAATGCACTTTTTGCAATTTTAACCCGCCTTGCAAACGCAAGATTGCTAAACCGCACAGTTGCAGGGGTCTGGGGGCTGGACCCGCCAGAAAAAATTGGCGTCTTTTCCAATTTTTAGCCCAAATTTGGTCAACTGGAGACGTATCAGAAATTTTTTCAGACAAATACTGAAACAAAATATTGGAACGTCACATCAGGCAGTCTATTACACAAGTAAATGTAGCATAATATACTCGTGTAATCATGCAAATAACGTACTTGCGCATAACCATGCATAGGCTTTGAAGAAAGATAATAACAATGTATAGTAAGCCAAAGAGTTGCAGGGGTCTGGGGACGGCAGCCAGCCGAAAAAAATAAGGAAATTTTTGATTTTTAGGCCAAATTTGGTCAATTGGAGACGTATCAGAAAATTATTCTCCATCCGCAGCTGAATAAATTGAGGCCAGCTGGCCTCAATCGCTTAAAAAATTTAGGCCAATCCGAAAAAATTTAGGCCATGGCCTTAGCTATGGCCTAGCCCAGGTTCACGGCCAGGCTTAGGGAACCAGAAAATAGAAATTATTAGGAAAGGCTCTCGCAACTTAGCGTAGAGAATCTTGACTTTTCGTGGATTTCACAGCAGGAGCAGAGTCTAGTTGTGCACCTAGTATAATACAGATGAAGTTTTCCAATGACTTTTAAGCTAAGGCCAAGTGTGCACGCTATAAAGTCCCATTTTATGTTAGGAATTGGTGCCGATTTTTATAGGAAATTTCGTGCCGTCTTGAAATTATTTATTTCATTAAAGTAGACACCTAAGGCGTCGGGTAAACAGTAAACAGTCCGTTTTCAGTTTGATATATATACAGTTGTTGGTTTAGTGATATAAAAAATGTAACTTTGTTTATAAGATGTTTACTTATTAGTTTTTTTAGTATAATTTTATTGTTTTTAGTTTTAGTAGAAATCGAACAGATTCGGGTTCCAGCGATGAATTGCTCATGTTCCCCATGGATGGTTCCGTTTCGGGTGGCAAAGACAGGGATTTAGATTTTGGTTAGTTTTCATATTCTTCCATTGATTTGATACTTGATGGAACCTGGAAGCTACGGGAACATTATTGCGCAGCAGCACTACCGCATAAACCGGAAAAAAAGTTGTATTCTTTCAATTTAATTTAATTTTAAAATGAATTTAATAATTAGTTAATTTTAATTTAATTTTGCTCTAAAAAAGCAAGAAAAAGACGTTGTTTGGCCAAAATAATGTTGGCAAAGTTTATTTTCATTTAGTGTCTTTCTGATTCCTCATTTGGCGGCACCACCAAACTAAGTTAGGTATATATATATATTGAATTTTTTATTGAGGTTTCTGTGATTTTCTGTATACAGTATACAGCAGGGTTGGGCACCGGAAAAAAACTCCCGGAAAAAAACGGTTTTTTTTCCGTTTTTTTCCGAGGGGCAGGGTTTTTTTTTCAAAATCGGATTTCATCATTCTGGCGTCATTTTTAAATTCCTGTCGTCATTTTTATTTTTCGTTCGTCAAAATTAAATTAAGTCTTTACAGTACCGTTGCGCTGCAGCAATATTGCTAGTTAGCGTTATCTTACAGTGGCGTACCCAGAGAAAATTTTCGACCAAAAATTTAAAAAAAGCAGCATTTTTATGAAATTTAAGCGGTTTTTTACCTAATTTTGGCCAAAATTTGTTAAAATCTGTGTTTTTTGGCCAAGAAAAAATGTAATTTTTAACCGATTTTTTTGACGGTGGGGGGAAAAATTAAGTAGACCGATGGGAGGTTTAAAAATTTAAAAGTTATTAAAATTTTTTGCGTTTAATGGCAAAAAACGGTCAATTATGGGGACGCATAGTCCTAATTTATTTTTTTATCATATTTATATATCTTTCATCTACCGATTAGCAAATTGGCTAAAACGACCAAAAAGTTTTAGCAGACTCTCAAAAAGTTTTAGCACTCTAAAAAATTTTAGCCAATGCTAAAGTTTTGGCCCAATAAACCTCAGAATTTACCTAAAAAATATGCCGATAACAGCGCATATTGTGCGAACGTTAAACTATTTTTGGCCGCCCGAAAACATCAGAGCTAAAATTTGAGCTCATAATACCTAGAACAGTAAGCAAAAAGAATGCAGGGGCCTAAGAGCGACAACCCTCAAAAACAAAATTAGAGAATTTTCTACTTTTTACGCCAACCTTGGTCAAATGAAGACATATCAGAAATTTTTTCGAGCCGAGAAATTATATAAATTATATCACGTCAGAAGCAGAACGTCACATGAGATAGTGCACTAGATAGGTATATCGTGCACTAGATAGGTAGATAGCTACTCGTGTACACATGCTGAGGCTTTAATAAAAGCTAATAACAAAGACGAGTAAGCCACTAAGTGGCAGGGGTCTGGGAGCGGCAGCCCCCAGAAAAAACTGGAGATTTTTTCAATTTTTAGGCCGAATTTGGTCAAATTAGCTTCAATATTTGCTCAAAACCTTTCGTCAAAGCTTCGTCATTTTTATTTTCTGAACGTCATTTTTAAGTTTCATTTCTGCAAATGACGCCATTTTTGACTAAAAAAAACCCTGCCGAGGGGTCGGAAAAAAACGGAAAAAAACTCGAAACTGGTAAGTTAGTCCAGTAATGGTCAAACTTGCACAAAATGCTATAAAATTGTTTAGAAAAACAAATGTAAGACTTATTTGTCACTAATGAACGTTATTGAACTAATTGGCAATGGGTGGATGGAACGATACTGACTTCAAATTTTGATATCTGTGTAACCCCTCATGAACATGGAAACATACGGTTTATTGAGAAGCTATGAAGCTATCCGTTCCTTTTCAGGGTGTCTATAATGAACCGTGTCTATAATCCCTGCCCTACCTAGGGTTCTATATATGTTATACTGTATGTAAGCCGAACTACTATAAATACCTGCTTCCTCAATCGTTAGTCGCAAGTAGTGCTAAAAAATTTCATGACAGTTATAAATTTTAATATCAAATTTTCCGTGACGTCGGACCAGCTTATTTTATCGGATATAACTTTAAGATTTTACCACTTTATCTTAAGTAACCTGGAGCGGCTGTTTCCGTTCAACAGGCTAACAAAAAACTACTTGATTTTATGAAAAATTTAATTCAACGTTTCAAGTGAATTTTTAACATTTCAATAAGAGCGGATCTTCATTCAACCAGCGAAATAGGATCAACAACGAAACATACGCCGATCTAATCCCCATAGGGCTATACACATCTATTTAAGGGATAAATTTTTGTATTGGTAGACCGTATACGTACATTTCAATAACAAATCAAAATATTGAACCAGAATGCAACAGCATACAACATTGAGGCAATTATCCAGGGCTTCAGCTGTTCTATTTCAGCCAAGAAAGCGTTTCTCTAGACGCAATTACGACATTTTTTGGCGAAAAGTATATAATATTATGGCGGTTTTCCCGTTTTTTGTGAAAAGTTTATGGAAAAATTGTTCAAATTCAATTGAGTCCAATTTTGAACTGCGAAGTATATAAATTAATTCTTCTTCAAAAATTAAAATACCCACCCTGAATGGCAGTTTGAATACACTTTGCAGTTTGCAATGCCAGAACCATTCCCTCTTCTGTCGACTTTAGAACCCCACCAGTAAACTGATAAACTGACAGCGAACTTACCCCACCTTAGTCCTGCACTCCTTCCTACCCCACCAAAACTAATTAGACAAATTTAAAACAGAAACACTGGCTATTATGGTAGTTATTGCATCTATCTAGTCCAGAAAAAGCGTAATAACTATTGAAGAGTTACCAGTGAATAATAATGAAGTTACTAAGACGCAAAATGTAAAATTACACTTCAGAACTACTTTACCGTCATTTTTGGACATCGGAAAAAAACTCGGAAAAAAACCGGAAAAAAACCTGAAAAAAACCGGTTTTTTTCCGGCCATAATTTTTTTCCGGAAAAAAACCAACCCTAGTATACAGTATATATATGCATATATGCGGCAGGGTTTCAAATGGTATTATTAACGGTTTAGACGACGGTTGGCAGCACACACTGGGCTAGGGAAAGAGGTGTTAGGGTGGATCACAATTTTTAACTTTAAGTAGCAATTTCGACAGCTTTCGGCCCAAATTTAGGTAAAAATTACTTTTTGAAGTTGCGAATGATAAAATACTTCCCCTTACCCTCCCTTTTACACTTTTGCGGAAGCACCCTACGTCCAATATGTAACCGAATTTTTTTAGGTGGGTCTTCACCCATCCAACCACAACCACACGCATATTTTTAGGCCAAAGTTTGTGGGGGGGGGGTGGGACATGGATGGGGGGCGCCGACCGAAATGGGGGGCGCATTAAATTCACATTTAAACACTATTTTTAGGCAAAAAAGTGATTATTATACGTTAAATGCTACGTTTTTATTCATTCTTATAGCTACACTGATACTAAATTTAGCATAAAAAGACCCAAAATCGCGTCAGCGAAATCGCTACGGCTAAAAAAAGTAGCTAAAATGTCCTTTCGGAAAAATTTTTGGGCGAAGTGGGGGGGGGTCACCCCATCTGAAATGAGTTGGCGACAGATCGGATTCGCTGGCGAGCACAGGCATTTGCAGACAGAAACACTGTGACCGTATGGTGCAATGTCCACCGAAACGGAGAAGAGTAAGTAAGGGCCTATTCCTTTGCCGGATTAAACGGACTGGACTTATTTTAGTCCGAGGTTTAGGAATGACAAATCGGACTAAATGGACTAAACGAGTTAAAATAAGTCAGCGGCTTAATTTTAGTCTGACCCCATTCCAAAACTACCACTGGACTAAACGGACTTAACATGCACGCTTAACGTTAGCGTGCATAGTTAAGTCCGTTTAGTCCGATTAAAAAGCAGCGCGCTAAAAGTTAAGTCCGTTTAATCTGGAAATGGAAAACGGTTTTGGAATGGCATTTTTAAGCTTAATTTTTAAACCGTTTAGTACGATTATAATTAACCCTTTAAGAAGGTAGTGTCGCGAAAGCAGTTTTGCTCATAGGTTGCAAAAAGAGATCTTTTTGCTTTGAACTTGTACGTTCACTGAGAAACTAGTCCAATGCTATACTGTGTTAAATAAGTACTGCCAGACAGTAGACTACCAATATCTACCAATATCTTGAACCAATCACCGATTGCAAGCCAGACATTACACAATAAGGACATGATAATTCAACTAATTCAGCCAGATATCAGATTGGCCAGCTTGTGAAGCACACATAACGTGTCGACGCACGGTTTTTTGCCACAAATAAGAAAAATGAAAAATGAAGGTTCGTTTTTCTTTTGATTTTAAAATAAGAGTCTAAATTTTTCACAATTTATCATTATTGGTGTGAGTACTACACTGTTTACGCACAGTCTCACAGTTCAAACAGGTATTACTCCGCAACCACTCAAGCAATTTGCACTAAATTTTGTGTGCATAAACTACAACGTATGTCCTTTTAGTCTATGTAAACAAACTAAACAAATAAGTTGATAATTGTGACGAAAATATCGAATGTGAATAGGTTTTTAAAACGACATTTTTCCGACTTTGCGACCTCACTGCAAACAGTATCCTGCATCAATTTTGATGAAACTTGGCGAAAATACTTGCCTCAACATATATTTTCAAAATATATAAAGAACGATGTCTTATCTTTTTCTAAAAATGTTTTACAGTTACGCAAAATCGACTGCTTTCGCGACACTACCCCCTTAAGTCCGGTAAAGGAATAGGCCCTAAGTAAAACGGCGCCCCCCCCAATAAAATGTGCCAGCCACACCAGTCAAGTTTCAATAAATTACGTTTAACTGACGCTGCGTTATCGACAAAATAAAGTTAAATCTAATCCGATAAATCCAATTTTGGATAAGACCCTAAGTACCAGCAAAAAACTAAACACCTTTCGGTGACCTCTGACCTCCCTTAGATGACTAGATGAGGTACAATATGAGGCTGACCGGTGTCCCTTTTCACCCCGGCTGTCTCAGGGTCTTGGGCTGTTTTTGGGCTGACGTGGGACAGTTTAAACGGCTTGTAAACTTTACACACAGCGTGGCTGAAAAATTTCGAAAACCTTTAGAATAGTAATTTTAGCAGTTTTTTTAATTTTTTATTCTGTCGTTTTTCCGTTTTCGATAGCATCCGGTGTCGTTTCAAACACAAACATTCGTTTGCATCCGACTGTCTATATTCACAGCGTATTATGTATATACCTGTTGAGCCAAATTTTTTTGCGTAGGCGACAGCTAACTACTTAAGTTGCTGACTAACAACTTTTTGTGTCACGTGTTTTAATGCATGAATAACATATCCTGTCATTGGGTGACTGGCAGTGAAACCTTTGCAGGGCCAACTCACATAAACAATTTTGTTGGTTTTTTGCAATCTGAGTGTCTGCTACAATTCGCTAGCTAATAGCAAACTCATACTTTTGCTAATTGTGACAAAAAGTCAAATAAAAGTTGGCGCATTGCATAATGCATGCAAAACTTATTGGCAAAAGAATGCTGCGTATATGCATGCTGATGCTTGTATATAATATGCTATTAGAAGTGAGTATATACATATTTAGCGAGTGCGTATAATGACTAGAAGAAGTTTTCTAAGGAATAAAAAGGTTTATGACTGTTAATTTAGTATATTAAAAAGTTTGTATGTTTTAAAATTTTTAAAGAGTTTACAATAATTCAGGCTCAGTGATTGATTAAAAATTCTTTATTTTGGGTGTCTGGAGACGAGACACGTGACCTTGCTTTGATAATAAAGCGTAACAGCTGTTGCGTAGGCGACTAAATATTGACAGATTCCAACGTATATATACACTTGACGTATATATACGTAGAAGGAAGTTTGCCAAGCCTTGTGATGAGATGCGACCCCAGTGTGGGTTTGAACCGGTCCCAGGTTTACCAAGGGTTTGCCTTTTTTGGCTATTTAAAAAATGGACGTTTTTTGATGGCCCGTAGATAGGTAGACGAAATAGTAGTAGAGACTGCTGCGTATAGTGTGCCACCACGACTAAAGAAATAAAAGATATATACATACGTAATAAATTAGACCGCGTAATGTGTTGGTTCCGTGTTGATGTTTTGAAATGAGCTAAAATTATTGATAATTTTATGTGTAAATAAGTCGGGAATAACGTGTAATGGAATCCAAATTTTTTAGATCCTCCCACGTATATATGCATGAGAAATTAAGAAGGAAGGTAGGAAGAAGATTCTGGGGTGGTGGACACTCGGGGGTGGGGAGGGTGTGCAGGACAAGTTTGTCCCCTACATTTGCGTTGTGATCTGTAATTTTGGCTTCGTATGCGACCATTTTTTTTGGGGGGGGGGGGACATACATGGGCGTGGGGGGGGGGGGGGTGGGACGTTTCCCAGATTGCATCCCCCCCCAGAATGGTCAGAATGGTTCGAAGGCACTCATGACGACAAAATCGGCGGCTCACGAAGCTAAAGTCGGCGGAACAGTAATACTCCGCAGTTCCCCACCCCCCGCGATTGCCGCAAAACGTTCGCATTTGCGAAATAAATGTAGAGTGCGAAAATTTTTTACAAAATTAAGTTCAAACGAAAAAGTTTCCATTGTTCGCAAGTTGCGAAAATTTGCAAACGAAAAAATTCAGGGAGGGGGGGTTGAAGCAGAACTGTAGAAGCACCTAGACTTTTGACTGCACTAAACAAACGTACCGAAATTTTAAACACACTATGTAGTATATTTGTGATATGTCGCGGAAGTTTTTAACATAAGCGCTACGTAAACGGCAAGTTATAACTACATAGTTTTCTAGTTTACGTCGTTGTTACTAATGAATCTTCACTGATCTTGTATGAAACCGAGCCTTGGTTGTAATGATTATATATTTTGTTTTTGCCTGTTCAGCCCTTGACATTGACGAACCGGTGGAAAATCGTCAGCCGCACTGTTTTGTGAAAACAACAATGTCCAAAGAGGTAAGCTAAGACAACTCGACCCTGTAAAACTAGACAAAGCTACACCGTACACGACAATAATTTCGGGTCAGCTAATGTGAAGCATTTAGAAATCTGGCAAGTATATATAATATATTTTTACTCAAAATTTCGTGGGGGATTGCCCCATGGTTTTTTTAGAATTTACGGCGTTAGATTCTGAATTCTCATTTCTCCCGAAGCCATATTTTGCCACTCTTTTCAGCTAAGTTATGCCATTTAGTTTGGAAACGTCATGGTGTATTTTAAACTATATGATTTGTTAACTTTACAATACGACAATACCGCTCAGTTAAAGTATGCGTATCCTCTTCCAAACGTGTTAGTTTTCGAACAAGTTGTTTGTGTTCTATATTAAATTAAAATTGAATTAAACACGTGAAATGCTGGCGCTTTGTCCAGTAAATTTTAATTTAATGAAAACTGTATATACATATAATATGATTACTCTTTGCAAAAGTTCCAATATAATTCTATTTCGAGTATATTCACATCAGTTTTCTTTCTATAGAATGTCTGTGTTTTGAAAAAAAAATATATATATAGAAATGAATGCATAGTTGTCAATACGTAACACGTTTTTGCCTTCCGGTAAAAAAGTAATACCACAAATTCTGTGTGGCTGTTTCATGCGAATAATTGCTGAAATTACACAGTTTATGATAAAGTAGGCAATTTTGGACATATTTTCTTGACTTTTTACTGTCACATTGCGCATTTCGAGTATGCAAATAAATACGCCATGCATGGTGTGTGCACTCAATGTATGCGCAAAACATGTATTGCATAACGTATATACTATATGTATACATATTACATACCGTAAAATGTTTCTGTTAAGAACTTTGGATTTTGAAAATTAGAAAGTTTAGAAATATTTACATTCCACCAGTTCCAGAATTTCAAATTTAAGTTCCTCCGACCCTGGCATATTTTTAGGCAAAATTTTATGGGGGGGCGCGATGGGGGGGGCAGCCCCCCCCCCCCATGGACGGGGGGGCGCACCAATTTCACGATAAAACACTATTTTTACAGGAAAAAATGGTTATTATACGTTAAATGTTACGTTTTCATACGTTATTATAGCTACGCTAATACTAAATTTAGCAAAAAAGGACCCAAAAACCCGACGAACAGGACATCGCTACAGCTAAAAATTCGCCAAAACGTCCTTCCGGAAAAAATTTTGGGCTATGGGGGGGGGGCACCCCATCTGAAATGGGGGGCTCCGGGCCAAATGGGGGAGCGCCCCCCCATACGTGAATTTTTAAATTTTGGGGACAATAGGGGACCCTCCCCTCTGATCCATCAAAAACGCCTTGCATTTCCAAAAAAATATACATCACTTTTTTGCACTTTTTTTGCTCAGATTTTTGGACCCTACCCCAGGGACCTCGATTTTGGGGTGGGGCTCCGTTTTTTCACATGTAGATAAATATTATACCACACACATGTATGAGGGGGGGATGGGGGGTACCCCCAAAATCGAGGGGCCGCGGGGGAGGGTCCCAAAAATGTGGGCAAAATTTAGTAAAAATGGCACTTTTTGGGAAAATTTTACGAATTTTTGCAAAATTTAGGGTATTTTAGATCGATCAGGGGGGGAGGCTCCCCAAAATTTGGCCGGAGAGGCCCCCCCAAAATTTATACCCCGTTACATGTATGTTATACCATATATGCGTATGGAATATATCACGAACTATATTACATTTTGTGTACGTATATATAATATGTATGTCAATGTGATAACCTGAAAATAGGTAATAGTTATCCAATGGTTAGCCACATAGATCCCTGACCAATTTGGCTGTCTGCAATCACTCAAGCGTATTTTAATGAGCGCACAGAGTTTAATTAGAAAGGCACAGGGCTACTGAATTTGAAATTAATTTTTCCTAAGCTTGCTTTCTGTCATTCAAGTGCTTCCCTCATTTGCCATGCATCCTTGCACAGAACACGAATTGATAACCATTTATTAAGTCTAGCAGTCATACTCACCGTTACGGTAGCCGAGCGGGGATGTATATAATTTGTTGGCTGGCTCTAAAGGTATATATATATAGTGTAAGTAAATTGTAATTATGAAAAGTTAGTTGACAACTAATGGCATGAAATATTCATGAAACAGAGTTCGTGATGACGGCTGAAATGGATAAATTGGTTGGGGGTGTATTGACCGAAACTTGGCGATTTTCGGGGGGGGGGGGGAATTGAAAGTGACATTCTTGAAAAAGTTTCTGGGTGCTCAGGCTTGATTTGTCAGGTTTTACGTGTTTGGTTTGACTTCTCAGGTTTTACGTGTTTTATGTTTAGTGTGCAATTCAAGTGCAGGTAAAACGGCGTGTATATACCTGTCTGTACGCACGCTGGAGCGTGCAAAAGAACTTGTACATATATACAGCGCATTCGTGTAGCATGTTGTATGTACATCTACCAAGGAGTTATACAAACATAATATAATATGTATAATACCGTATATACGTATATGAATGAATATATAAGTTATCTCATTGATCAGTCTCAAAGGGTAAATCACTCTTCCAAACTATATATACTCAAGCTACCAAATTCAACATAGAAGATGGAAAACTTGCTTTCTCCAGAGAATATATTTCGAAAGTCAACATGTCGTTTACGTACGTATGTTGTGCATCTTGTCTTTGACACTGGTTTTTCGTTCACACTTCAGTGCATAGCAGTTTTGAGGTAAATAAGTTGGAAAATCAACCTGAAAAATTGCATTCTATGGTCTCACAAGTCTATCTGTCAAAATTTGTGTGGGGATGAGGAACTATGAAAAATAAAAATATATAGTTGTCATTTTTTGGCGGAGTATTTATTTATTATTGTAACTCGATTCAGTGTTACAGTAAAGTGCAATAACCCGACTTATACTGCACGCAGAAGCGTGCAGTCTACTTATAATGCACGCTATACTCGAATCGATTTAAAAGTCACTTATAGCACTGGTGGTTGTGCTAAAAGTAATTGATACGCAATACGCATGTGTGGAACCCTCGTGCAGGTGCACTCGTGCGCTTCGCGCACTCGTGCTCCTGCACTCGGAGTTTCACAGAAACATGCGTATAAATCACTTATAGCACGCCAACCAGTGCCATAACCCATACTTATATATAGGTACAACGTACGTATATATGTCAAACATGCACACAGAAGTATGCAAACGACTCAGAAGCCCGGAGCTTTTTCACCTGTTCTACCCGCCAACCAAAACAGTAGTCTGTCCTCTGGATCGGTATTCTTATTTATTATTCCGTCCCAAAGATTGGTAAAATCTTAACATAATAGCGAATTGCATCTTTCACAGACCTCAATCCTCAATCCCTGTCAGGAAAATATATTGGAACCCGCATTTTTTTCAAAATCGATGTAAATCGCAAAAACATTGATATGAGCCCCCCAAACCACGATATATATATATACACACTGTGGACCAAAAAGTTCGTTGTCTTGGTGGATATAATTCCTACGGTTTATGTTGTAGCTGAACTAGCAAATCATTTCTGGGTAAATTTATTGGGATAGGGCACCGCACGGATCAAAATGGGGGAGCAGAATAGCCAAACATAAAACGGTGTCAAAATTTAGGGGGTCTATCCTGTCAAATTTTAGTGACCCTCCTCCCTGATCGACCAAACACCAAAAATAGGCTAAATTTCGAAAAATTTTAGAGGAAAAGTGCCATTTTTACTAAATTTCGCCCAAATTTTCTGAACCCTCCCCTCCGGCCCTTCGATTTTTTTGGGGAGGTCTCCCCATCCCCCTCCCCATACATGTATGAGAACAGCTCTTCTGACTTGGGCTGGCTCTGGACTCAAACTAAAAAGCGGTGTTTCAAATGAAGTAAAGCTTCGTAATCACCAAATGCCGCGTGTATTTTATACAATTACGTGTTTGACGTTTATACGGCTTTTAGCATTTGGCGTATAGGTTTGTCTTGTATTGTGATATGTTATATATATCTACTTAATCTAAATTTGGCTGGATTAGTTTTGATCTGGTTAATCCTACTTAATCTAAATCTGGCTGGCTTAGGTTAAAGTAGCTGTTTTCATGGCGGCATCACAATATAACCCTTGAGCAAACTAAAAAACCCTTTCTACTACTGTGAAACCTTTTAGCAAAAAAATCGCTATTGTTAGAAAAGAAAATTTTTGCCCAAAGTAAGGTAAAATTTTTTTTATATATATAAATATATATATTTATATATATATATATATATATATATATATATATATATATATATATATATAATATGTAATATGTATATATTATCTTTTTTGCAGGTCTGAGCTCGTCGGTGGAGCTGTCAACTGTGCGCTCGCTGGTGGGCGACCTGATGTGCGGTCTGCGCGGGGGCGGGGACCACTGCGGCTCGCCCAAGCTCCTGTCCAGCCACCAGGACGCCGTCTCCAGTCTACACCAAATGCTCACGCCTGCCATTATGGCCGTAAGACTGAAGTGTGAAAATAGAAAATTTGGAGAGAAGCTTAGAATAATTTCAGATTAAAAAAAAATGGTAAGCATACAAAGCAAAAAAGTCAGAAAAAATAAAATCTGATAAGGACCAAAGGTAAAAAAAAAAATATAAAAAAATTATAAAAAAAAAAATAAAAAAAAAAAAAAAAAAAATAAAATAAAAAAAAGGGAGGCACTGTGCAAGTCAGTCACAGTCCTGACTAGGTGGACTAAGGAGGGGGACTAAAGGGAAGGGAGGCACTGTGCAAGTCAGTCACAGTCCTGACTAGGTGGACTAAGGAGGGGGACTAAAGGGAAGGGAGGCACTGTGCAAGTCAGTCACAGTCTGGACTAGGGAGGAGTAAAGTGAGGGGAGGCACTGTGCAAGTCAATCACAGTCCGGACTAGGAGGGACGAAAGGGAGGGGAGGTACTGTGCAAGTCAGTCACAGTCCTGACTAGGTGGACTAAGGAGGGGGACTAAAGGGAAGGGAGGCACTGTGCAAGTCAGTCACAGTCCTGACTAGGTGGACTAAGGAGGGGGACTAAAGGGAAGGGAGGCACTGTTTAAGTCAGTCCGGACTAAACAGTAAACAGACTAAGGTGATTAAGACGGGATTTCATCATTCAGTCAGCATTTAGTCCGGACTAAGCAAGCAGACTAGATGGATTAAAGGGATTAGACTGGAGGGAGTTCTTGTGCGAGTCAGTCACAATCCAGACTAATTTTGAATGCTTAGGTTCCATTTCACGGAGGAGCAGATTGAAGCCATGGTGACCAAGCTGCAAGCCAGACCTGTGCCAAAGAACAAAGCGACCGACGAGGATGGCCAGCCGGAATTGCCCTTCGACCAGAAGCCCAAACTGTTGCGCTGGAGATGCTTGTATTTTGAGCTGAAAAAGTAAGGATTAAATTGGCGGATTAAACGGATTAGATTAAAATTTGTTCTGTTGATAACTCATGACATGATATACTGTGGGTTCATGTAAAGTTGTCCACAGCTGATGGGTATAACACCTGCCGCTTGTACTCAGATTTTGTAAATGTATTTATCAGCATTGATATTTGTGATTAGGCAAACAAATTTAAATCTAGTCCGTTTACTTCATAGAATGCTTATGCCCAAGATTTTTTAAATATATCGATACGTAGGCAGGTTCAGAGCAACTTTTCTAAATTCTGGTGGGGGGGGTTCAGAGCAACTTTTCTACTTGATTTCCCTTTATGAGCCACAATTTTCGCATTGTGAGCTACCTTCAGAACATTCTGGGACGAGGGTGTGTGAAACCTTTCCCCCACGCCCACACCCATGTTTGAATCTCCAAAGTGAGATTAGTTATTAATTATTAGCCAAACAATTTTTAATCTAATCCATTTAGTCCATTTTAAAAGTTGGCCCTTGAATTAGGAATAGTCATTGGTTTAGCATAGGAACGAAATTTTGTACTGCAATTTAGCCTGGGGGATTGCGGTGGCGTGAAATGGTGGATTTTACTGTGACAGATTTGTGAAATTTTCCACAAACCTTTATTATTCTTCCTTACAATTTCCTCAGCAGCTCATGTATAATCATAGTGGAAAATGTATTAATATTATTTTTAAATTTAATATTTACTAAATATTTTTACATTTATATTAGTATTATAATAATATTAATTAACATTGATATTTTAGGTATCACGGTCTGCGCGAGATTTATGCGGATATGATTCACATTTGTTGCCATTGTAGAGCCCTATTTTGGAAGGTAAGACTCCGCTAAGCAATGTTTGTAGCTGAAAAATCTATGACTGATTTGCATCAACTTTTCGTGACCACACTTTAAGACGAGGGTCTATTATAGAGGGTCTTGTACCGATATGTTGGCTGCCCTTGTACCTAGTCTGACGAAAATTTGTGCTTCAGCGAAAATTGTAGCTATTTTTAATAATTTTGGCCAAAATTTAAATAAAAATTGCATAAATTTGTTTGAAATGCCCAAATTTAATTAAAGTAATAGCTGTTTCGTTTTTCTTTGGGTCCAGTAATTATTTGGTCGAATTCTGGATAGTTGCTGGTACTAAAAACAACTAAATTAACTTTATATTTTAATCTAATTAAATTCTTATTTTTTAGAATTTGGGCCACCCGTGCGTTTCCAAGGACTCTACTGCCCCCAGTGTGCGTGTAACCCCCGCTCAGTTTATCGAAATGCTCTGTCAAAGCTAAACAACCTCTGCCCCCCCCCCAAACTCAAATGACGCTTTGCTATATAGCCTGTCATGGCTAAACATGGCTTGATTTTTTGATGGTCTTTAAATATGTTTATTATTACAATTTTGAAATGTTCAGATTAATGGGGTGTTATTCACAAATTGTGTCTAAATGTAGTGTGCGAAAAACTCTAATATCTGGAATTTCAACTTTGTGAATTTTGAAGATAATATTATGTGGATTGCTATTCACAAATTGTGTCTTATTAATTTAGTGTGAGAAAAATACGCGACTGTTTTGAAATTAAAGACGGTATATTTTATTACGATTACGACGGTATGTTTTATTTCAATCGAAAAAGAACGTTTTAGACTGAGCTGAGTTAAAGTTGAACGCATTTTGTGAATCAGTATATATTCCCCACCGAAAGTTATGAATTTATATAAATGCTGTGATTTTTGTGAGTGGTTTCAATATCTTATATAAATTTTAAAGTTTTTATCAGTAACAGTTTTTTCAGAGTCTTATTCAGTGTATTGTCATAGCCTATGCATGATTATTTTGCATTGTATTATTGATGGCTGCCATTTTTGTTCATATTTTATTAATTTTATGCTTGTATTGCAGTTTTTTGAAAATGTACAGAGTTTTAAATGCATGTATGATGGAGGGGGTAGCACCTCAAATCGGGGGTCTGGGGAGGATTCAGAAAACTTTTTGCAAAATTTGGTAAAAATGCAATTTTCTTGAACATTTTACGAAATTCTGCAAAATTAAGGGTATTTTTAGTCGATCAGGAAGGGGGGGCTTAAAATTTGGTCAGAAAGGCTCCCCCAAAATTGTGACCCCGTTTCCAAATCGGTTTAGCTGAAGAGTAGCTTAAACCGATTTAGCTTAGGCCTTCAAGTTCAGTAAATCAGTTCGAGTGCGCTGCACCAATGAAGATTAGGGCAGTTGGTATTTGAGGTTTAATTTAGATTTTAGAATGCGATTTGGTTTAGTTGTGAATTAGCTAGGATTGTAACTAAATCGATTCAACTGGTTTTTAGCTCAAGCCAAGGGCCAATTTCTAAATTGGATTAAACGGATTAGATTAAAAATTTGTTTTATCAATAACTCATGACATCGTTTATTAATTTAGACGAATTTTGCGATAGAAATTATTTGTAGAACCTCCAGCTTGTGTACAAAATATTATAAGTCTACCACAATATTGAGATTATTGTTATTAAGCAAACAAATTTTAATCTAATCCATTTAATCCACTTTAGGAATTGGCTCCAAGAATCAATTTAAACTTGTTTGGTGCAGTACAAATAGTTGGCATAATAAGATGAGGCTAACGTTTGATTTTAGTTTAATTTTGCTATGTTAAAGATATATTTATACGTCATTAGCACATAAGAGTGTTATTTTAATTTATTTAAGATATTTTTTTTATTTATTAAGTGTCTTGTTTTACCGAAACTGTCGCATTTTGTATAAAACTTGAAACTTTTCTGCATACTGTACTCCTGTTTCTGTATGCCCTACCAAAGTATAAATGTATAATTTTCTAAATGTATTGTATATATTTTCACTATTTACTACTGTTCGAGGCCTGTACTCAGTGTTTTTTTGCGCCAAAAAGTTCCAAACGCCACGCTTGTTTTTTGACATTTCGCCTTTGACTCATTTTGACGTAAAAAACATTGATTGTACTCTTGCTGTCTGTCTGTCTGTCTGGGTAGTCCTTTGCTCGTGATATATATACTGTTTCTGTACTATATTATTATATAGACATTTTCTCCACTATTTATTTGGTTATATGAGTATTTTATTGTTTATTTTTCACTACTGTATATAGGTTTTCTATCTGTAGATAAGGGTATCTTGTATGTGTAAAGTTTTAATTTCTATTTTTCTGTATTTCTCGACGCATAATTTGGTATGATATTACCGCAATATTGTAAGAACACATACAGAGCATAATATATAGTTTTTTTTATTTTCTGGTCAAATTATGCTTGTATATATACACGCAGTTTCCTTGCAAAAGTGAAACTACTTAAGTTTTCACCTAATAACGTAAATCGTAGCTGTGCTTGTTCAACAGGTGCTGTATGTTTATTTTTTAATCTGTAACATTTTGATTATCCAAAATTAAAATTTCTGATTAATAATTTAAATTAATTTATTATAAATTAAGCTTATAATTAAAGTTATCAGTTATCTGAGTAGAAACAGAGAATATGTACAATGAATAAGGAATAAAAGAATCAAGGTAATAAAAAACAAACTGTTTTAGTCATTTAGACTGGGTCCAATTTTGGGAAATAAATTGTTGCGATATAGACTGAGTATAGAATAAGACTAAGGGCCTATTCCTTTACCGGATTAAAGGGTTAATTATAATCGGACTAAACTGTTTAAAAATTAAGCTTAAAAGTGCCATTCCAAAACCTCCGGATTAAACGGACTTAACTGCGAGCTCGCTGGTTTTTCATCGGACTAAACGGACTAAACTATGCAAGCCGCTGACTTATTTTAACTCTTTTAGTCCGTTTGGTCCGATTTGTCATTCCAAAACCTCGGACTAAAATAAGTCCAGTCCGTTAATCCGGTAAAGGAATAGGCCCTAAGTGACAGTATATTAATAGCAGTTTTAGCAACTATTTGACCTATGCGTAGCCGATGTGCTAAGTTTGTGTGTAAATCATACATAGCAATTAAAGTCTGGCCAAAAATTACTGAACCCTGAGACAAAACAGGTGGCGTGATTTTCTGACTACTCGCTGTACTCTTGATGCTTGCAGTGCGTTCTTTTCGTTATGAAATCGAGTGTTTTTTTTGTGTCAGGGTCCAGCATTTTTTGGTCAGACTTTACTTGTAAATTAATATATAAATTTAGATTTATAAGTATGCACACATTTGGCCTCGTGTAAAATAAGATTTAATAGATTCTATGTAAGTTTTTATTAAGTTATTTTAGATTTTGATGTACGTAGTGTACAGAAATAAAATTGAATATCTAATAGAAAAAGGGCCAATAGTGTTCATTTAAATTTACTATTTATTTTTTACGAGCTTACTTTGTTGTCAAATTTGAATGGTGTTTGTCTATTGTCACCTCATTGAAACATATAATATTGTTGTCAACAGTATTTTTATTGTATATTGTATTGTTTTTTGTAAAGTTTGTTTTTTTGGGTTGGCTTTAAAACTTTAGTACTGAAGTACACGTTTTTGTTTTTAAATAATCTTTTATTCTAAGCTTATTTTTGGATTGTTTTTTCAAAAAGTAAATTAGAGTTTTGACAATATTATGTTTTTTCAGGAATCCAAATTAACAAGATTATGTGACATTTTGTAATCTTTTCGTTGAATTCAGATTACTTGGATGAGATTAACTTTATTAACTTTATTGCTTTTTAGATTTGTACATTTTTGTTTTTTACAGTAGCGTGCCATTTTTCAAAATTTGGTTAATTTTAATTTAAAAAACTGATTTTATTGATTCTTTCTTGGATTAGTGGCAGTTACTTCAATTTGATTAGTCCGATATCTATTCCAATTTTGGGACTAAAATTAGAATTAGGTGAAGAAATGGCCGCTTGGACTTTGTTAAAGTTAATCACATTTTTGTAAATATACACCAGCTCTTGGGTTAGTTGCATATATACAGATAACTGGTGAAAATTTGGGAGGGGTCTCTCCGGCCACATTTTGGGGTCCCTGTCCCTCCCCCCTTCCAGATCAACCAAAAATACTCTAAACTTTTCGAAAAAAGTGCCGTTTTTACTAAATTTTGCCCAAATATTCGGCACTCCCCCCCCGGCCCCTCGATTTGCAAAGGGGTCCCCCCATCCCCCCTCATACATGTATGGATGGTGAGTTGTAGTTGTAGACTGTGATTAGCAACTACAAGTGCAGGATCTACGGAATTGGTTTTGTGCGTGCTTTGTGATTGGTCTGTGTTTCGTTCACTTTCCCGGCATATAATAGTCAATCCGTTGTGGCATGTAATTTGTGAGTAATCCCATTTCTGTGATGCTTCATAGAGTCCAATCAGAAATTGAGTTTAATAACTTGTTTATTTATTTTTTATTTTGAGATTAAGGCCCGGTTCATACTCGTCCTTGTCCCTATCGTTTTTCCTCAAGCGATTTAAAGAAAACTACCCGGCCAAATAAGCCAACTTGGTATGAATAAAGTTGGGGTCACTTGCAGATAATATATAGTATGAAGAAAATTAGCCGAAACGCTTGTGTCAATTCTTCACAGCAACTGACCAAAAATTGTTCTTGTCCCTGTGACTTTAACGACAAGTTTGAACCGGGGCTTAAGAGGATAAGATTCAAGTTGTTGGTCGAAAATCACGGTGTTATTAACTAAATTAATTTTATGATTTTAAAATCGAGTTTTGAGGTTTATTCATAAGATTTATAAATTTGATATATTCTGAATACGACTCTCGGCCCGGTTTATACATGTCCTTGAGGACACAAGGCTAGGGATAAATTTTGGTCAGCTGTCAGCAGCATCGTTTTAACTAATTTTTTTGCATACGCTGTAGGATTGCGTTCTGTATTGTTAGTAGAAACGTTACATTTGGCAGCTTTTGTTACTCAGCATTGCTTAAGGACAAAATTAGGGATCAGATAACAAATAGGATGAGTATGAACCGGACGGACTTCAGTAGAACACAGTTGTCCGAGCGATTAATTTAACGTTGTGGATCTAGTCGAACTAGTCTAAACTAGACGCTTTAGTCTTGTTTGTTCAATCTAACTCAATTTATGAATGGGCTCTTGGATCTGAGGTCTGTGCTGTATATTTCTGTTACTATGGCAGTCGTATCCTTACGTGTTGCTAAATGTGTTTCATAAAACCAAGAGTACATAATAGCTTCTCACTCTATATAGAAGAAGAGTGAGACACTCTCCAGCCTGCCTGTGTTATAGCACAGGCAGATGCGCTGGTCGTTTTCAGGCTACATGTTGACATTCTATGCAACATGTGACTGGCCAATCAGAAGCGAGCTTCTATTCTCTGATTGGCCGACGCCTGTGCACGTGCTCCAATCATAAAACGGGATAGGGATAAAGGCTAATAACTTATTATTTACTCATAGTCTGCTTGTAAAAACATTAAAAAAGGTTTGCAAATACCTTTGGAGATATTTTGGCAAACTTTCAGCGAAATTGATTGAGAAACTTTGAAGAAATTCAGAAAAGTTTATATCTCAAAAGTTTCTCAATCAATTTCGCTGAAAGTTTGCCAAAATATCCCTAGAGGTATTTGGAAACCTTTTTTAATGTTTTTACAAGCAGACTATGAATAAATAATGAGTTATTAAGCTTTTAACTTTATCTTAATGCTTATCAACGCGTCAGCGATTATGTAGTAAAGTGTGTTACGCATGGAATCTACGCGCTGATTGGCCAGTCACATGTTGCATAGAATGTCAACATGTAGCCTGAAAACGACCAGCGCATCTGCCTGTGCTAGAACACAGGCAGGCTGGAGAGTGTCTCACTCTTCTTCTATATAGAGTGAGACGCTATTATGTACTCTTGATAAAACTACAACAATCGTGCGGCGACTTTAATAATAGGATAATTTATTTATTTATTAAATAGATTTGTTATTTGTATTGCCGAATTTCATGAAGCTAACAGGGGTCTGTCATTGTTTTTATAATGATTTATTTTTTGAATCAAAAAATTATTGATATGTGAGTAAATCTATTCAAATTAAGCTCATTTAGGAACCTGATTTAATTAAAAAGTGTTGGAATGAAGAAAGATATTCACATGGTTGTAGTTTTATATTTTTTGGTCCTCTGTTGTATACGTTTTTGGTACTCTGTAGAGTTTTGTACAATTTAAAACACTTTTAACCAATAAATATATTTTCTTATCCGATTTTGTTTGTGTGGTGGGTATTTAATGAGGTACACAAGATAGCTTAAAGGCAAGGGGACTAAGGGAAAGTCTGTAGCTGGTACAGAGGGAATTCCTAGAACTCTGTAGCAGCTGCATGCAGTGTGTTGTCAGTGTTGTTCATGCTGCAGCAATGCAGTCTGTTGGCGTGTGTGCCTGTGTATTGGCAGCACGTCAACGCTTCATCTGCGGCACACAAAGATCAAAAATTTGCAAAAGTGCAGAGCGGTAACGTTGCATGAGCATGGGTATTAGTTACGTTTTGATATAACTATTAATACCAATTAAGCCATCGGCGACTTCAAAGCATGATCGTTTGGTGATTGTTAGTTTATTCCTGATACCAAGAGTGTATAATAGGGAAGAGTAAGACTCTCTTCCCTATTCTAGCTAATGCTTCAATTAAAGTTGCAGTTAAAGTAAGGCTCAGGCGTCAATTTAAGTTAAAGTTAAAGTAAGACAAAAATCAATGACTTTTATATAACTTTGTGTAAAATAACTTTAATTTAAAGTTAAAGTAAGGTTGTTTTAATTTAAGTTAAAGTTACAGTTAAAGTAAGACCTCTAACTTTTTTTGGAGTTAAAGTTAAAGTTAAAGTAAGACCCCTAACTTTTTTGATTTCAGTTAAAGTTAAAGTTTAACTTTTTGCCCTAATTTGCAGATTTCTAATTTCCAGCTAATGTGAGTTGCGAGGGTGGTTTGGCTTGATGGCTGTCGTGTGGAGTAATTGGATTAATTAGCTAGCGGATTAACATCGGGGAAATCACTGAGTGGGAAAACCAAAGGATCACCTGCCGGGTTTGGTCAAGCCACATTCATTCAAATCTAAACCAGCTGTAGGCACGTAAGGAAATGGGCCCTGATTTGAGCAATATTGGTGGGTGATCGATTACTACTTACAGCCAGCGAAATTTTAAAAAATAACACCATTTATAATGTTTAAAATAAATAATATGTGGCGAGGTTTTGTAGTTCTACCGGCTAAAGTGACAAACGGCTAGGTATTTTATGTATGAACATTACATGTAACGGGGTCAAAATTTTGGGGGGGCCTCTCCGGCCAAATTTCGGGGACCTTCTCCCTCGGGTCCTCAATTTTGAGGGGGTCCCACCCCATTACCCCCTCATACATGATGTGTATGAATGAATCACCCCTAAAACCCGGTTCATTCATAGTTCATATCTACATACTTGATACTTGTCCTCATGAACATAAGGAGTTAGGGACAAGTTCTGCCAGTGCAAATTAGA
Source organism: Trissonchulus sp. WLG1_4 (assembly GCA_030248245.1). Taxonomy (NCBI): domain Eukaryota; kingdom Metazoa; phylum Nematoda; class Enoplea; order Enoplida; family Ironidae; genus Trissonchulus; species Trissonchulus sp. WLG1_4. The sequence continues at coordinate 29,072 of JASANF010016060.1, forward strand.
AAATTTCATGACAGGGTTTAACCTCACCATTACTCTTAGTAGACACAGACAACCTCATACAAGAGCAACAGCTCGCACTAAAATACCATCTGCTCTGAGCCACACCCTATACTCTTGGCCGCTATCCCATACGTATGTATCCCATGGCGCTAATATATCTTTTAGATTAGCTGGGTCAAGCTAAGCCAGATGGTCACAGACATGACGGGAAGCCCGTAATTTAATATAATTTTCCTCCGCTGCTAATGACAGTCTGAGATGATGCAAATTCAATTCGGCAGCTTATATAGACTCACACGTGTCGCGCTAGATAATATAGCTTGAGTGGGGTGACGTAAGCTGGGGGTGGAGTACATGTCGAATGAGACACGGGGCGTTCCTTCCTGTAAGCCTCATCGCATAAACGTTTGCATTTGAAATCATATAACTAAGCCTAAACCTAAGCCTAAGCCTGATAGCAACCCTGGGACTAAGCCTGAGCCTAAATCTGAGTATTGTTAAAAACGCACACGCACACTCACACATGTTGAGCCATGCGAGAAGGGACTATGTAGGTACTAGACTACTACGGCAAATAAGTTACAGAAGTTTTAAACCATTTTTGTACCTGTTTTTTAGTAAACTCACAAGTTCATATTGTTCCAAATTTATGACTTATGGCCTGTGACCAGTGCTGTAGCTTGTGTGGTTGTGAAGTAAAATATTGAAACCGTTGTCACAAGTCACAAATTTCACACGTCATACAAGTTGCAAGTTTGTTAGTCGTAGTTTTTGAAGCTGTCTAATCGAGTCAAATCGATTTGAAAACTTGTAACTTTTTACGCTTTCGACTAAAAAAACTGAAGTACCGAATGAAAAAGTTCCTTGTTTCAGACTGTAGATTTGTGCACTATATTCACAGCCGTTTGTCCGTTCTTTCGGGAAAAATTCCCAAAAATCACACCGCGAGCCATAGGTACGGTATGCTTTTTTGTTTTTTTTTGTATATCTCGCCATGTCACGGCATACGTCATGCATTACTTCTTATGTGATTATTTGTTTTTTCTGGCAGAGCGGACATACGGCTGTAAGTATGAATCGAACCTGACGTTTCGTGGGAGCCACAAAATAGTCTGAGTCCAGCTTTGCATTAGCGAGCCAGTTTTAATGGTCTGGGCTAGGCAGCAAACCACCTCAGAATTCCTAGTTATCAAGGCTTCTTTTGGAAGAGGGCAGAATTAATTGAATTTCCGCTTCCGTTTGCATATTAAGCTAATGCGGCCTGGGACTGGGGCGACCCAAAGAAATCATAAAATTTCCAAATTATGTCATAAATAAATATTTAATTTGGGATTGGAGCACAGAATCAAGGCATACTAGGGAGTCTGATTTGAAATTGAAATATTCCACATTTAAGTAAGACAACAAGAGATACAGAGGCTTGTCCCTAGCTCGGGGCTTATTCCTTTACCGGATTAAACGGACTGGACTTATTTTAGTCCGAGGTTTTGGAATGACAAATCGGACTAAACGGACTAAAAGAGATAAAATAAGACAACGGTTTAATTTTATTCTGACCCCATTCCAAAACTACCACTGAAGTAGACGTAGCGTGCATAGTTAGGTCCGTTTAGTCCGATTAAAAAGCAGCGCGCTAAAAGTTAAGTCCGTTTAATCCGGAGGTTTTGGAACGGCATTTTTAGCATAATTTTTAAACCGTTTAGTCCGATTATAATTAACCCTTTAATACGGTAAAGGAATAGGCTCTCGGAAAAAGTAGGGCGCCATTAGGGTTTGGCTCATACTTGTCCGTAAGTGTGTCCTTTTGTTCGTAAGCACAAGTAATTAACTGCAATGCAGAAAAGACTGGTAATAAAGAGTCGACCCATAGGTATACTTGTGAAAAAACGTAGGATATTTAGCTTTTTTCAGTTTTTCTGCACTGGCTACAGACAACCGCTTCAGACACGGACAAGGATGAAACAAGCTTTAAGGGAGACTCAATTTAAGGCTCTACAGTCTCCAAATTTTAGTTTTTTATTTAAACTAAATCGGCTAAGCGATAACTACACACACGATAATGTTACCTTAACCCCTTCATGTCGGAATTTTCCCTGGCTAGACAGCCGGACTCTGACACCGGCTATTTTTTTGGCCATTGCTCGAGCTACGTGCGTCGTGGAGAGATCGCGAAACCAGCATTCGATAACTAAATGGTGAATACAACATAATCGCCGATTAAGCGTCCAGGACGCACCTTTTTTGAGTTATAAGCACTCAAAGTTGAGCATTTTGTAAAAAATTGCGCCATCGCTCAGACATACTACGTACCTCACCCTAGAGTATTGACACAGCAACCGTGCGCTTGCCATAGTTGTATGCTAGAAATAAACTACAATATCCGTTGTATCTGATGCACAGAAAGCTGACTGCCGGCATTGCGATTAATTATGTAGCATAATGTGGCCATAAAGAAAATACTACTGTTGCGATGAAAAAAGTCAAATTTTTACATTGCTTAACTAAGCATAAGTTTTGCTGTATGGCAGTACATAGAAGTAAAATTTGGCTGCAAAATACAAAGATGTACGATTGGTAAATAAAACGTTAGAGGATTAGCTGACTAGAACTGACTAGCCAAGTTTTATAGACCCAGATAGGATATTCATAACGTTGAGTCGTTTTCGTTAGCTGCCAGTTTAAAATTGGGTCGTTTTCGTTAGCTGCCGGATAAAAATATATCTATTTTGATCAAAATCAAACCAACCCAAAAACTTTAAATCAAAATTAGTTAAGTTTAGTTTACTCGTTTAAGGAACGAATCCTCAGTTTATATACCCTTACCTATTCTAATCAAAAATACTGTAAGATCAAACTCACTTGTAACCCTCAATATGGCATCAAATTCTATTTGCTGCGTCTTGGCGCAGTTAATCTTCCTGAGTTGCGTCGAGAAAACGACAATTTTCGATTCATTATTCCTTCCGTGTAAGGCGACTTTTGGCTTGTTAGCTAACAGCCCTTAGCATTCACCGCGTGCCTTAGTAATTTGCATAATTTCAAACTGAGGCATGTCAGTGAATACGCAGAGATATAGGCGGAAAATAATTCATTAGCAGTTAATTAATAATTAATTGAGGAATGAAAAATTAGTCATTAGTAATTGATGAGCATAGCAAATCGCACGATCAGTAGTAATTCGTAATAAATTAATAATTAATTACTGAAGCATAATAAATTAAAGAATTAGTGTCAAAATGGTCGAAATAGACGGTTAGTAAAAAGTATATATGTATCATGCAGTTTTATCAAACATTCAACACAAACTTTGTAGGACGTTGCACTAGCTTTTACTGTAATCGTTCTTTTACCAGGATAAAGCCAAATTGATCGAGTTTACAAGAGATTAATCACAGTAAGAATTTACCACTGTATATTACCACTGAACGACTCTCGCAATTGTTCAATTGCCAAGTCACTTAGGGTCTTCCAGCTCCATAAAATAGGATCTACCGGATTAAAAAAAGATTAAACTGATTATAATTAGTTAGGTTAAGTAAAACAGTAACTGATGGTATGCTTACTGAAACCTGGTAGCTGGTTTCGAGTAGTTTGAACTTGAACTACGTCAGATTTTGCGTTGACTGTTTGACCAAGTAACTTTAAATTCAATCCATTTAATTCAGTATCGAATAATATACCATAGCTTAATCTTCAAACCTACTATTAGCCAAGGTAAATACTAAATAGATGAACTGGTAAAAATTCGTTGTAACCTAAAACTCGGCCTGTTTTAGCCAATCAGCGCGCAGATTTTTGCTAAGCACAATTTCACTACATAGGCTGTACCCAGGTTTATTTGTATTTTTTGATTGGATGTTTGCTTTTTCAGTTAGCCAATCAGAACCCAGTAATATTTCTCCTCCCCCTCTCAATACGACCACATTTTGACTAAGCCATCGCAATATAGGCAGATTTGAAAACAATACATAACTACATCCATTACAATTATGATATGGTGAGGGGGCCCAAAATGGTTTCTGTACGAGTGTCCTGAAAATTAAAGTAAAAGTGGTAGAAATAATTTTTTTCACAAAAAGTATGGCCAATTTATGGTATTTTAGGTGTATACCCCTTAATATACCATAAGCCTGGTGATCTTCACGCTTGTCCGAAATTGTCCGTTTGCTCGTAAGAAAAAGGTTTGATCAGCTTTGGCAAAAAAATGATAGTTGCTACCGATTGATTAGCTACACACAACGAAGCCGAATATGGATTTGTGCTGAAAATCATGATATTATCTAACAAACTATTCAGCTGAGTGCGGAGCTGTTACACTGTGATGCCTGAATGTCAATATTCCAGAGGAAATATTAAACGCGATCACTCATTGTGGATAAAATGATCTTTAAATACCTATTTCTGCACACATTCAGTGCTGAGTAGCTCCAAAGCCTTTCAATTAATGACAAAAAATGAATTATAAAACAATTTTTGTCGAAAAATATGTCCTTTTCAGAAAGTTAAGTCGCACCGAGATTTGAACTCGGATCACAGGATCCAGACTCCTGAGTGCTAACCACTTTAGAGACCTGGTAAGGATATGATAACATTGACTATTGAAAGTCCTGCTAGCGTTTTTGGCAAATCAAGAGCAACCAGATGAAATATTACCTACAAATTAGATAGTATTTATTCAATTCACGTGATTCAACCAATCAAACAAAATTAATGCAGTCCAATATTAGCTGTTTTAACTCAAGAAAAACTATTTTACTGATATGCTTGCACACAACGTGTATTTTATCAGGTATGTAATATTCCGACTTTTCATCAGCTCGGTTGGCTCAAATGGTAGTGTGTTACGCATCTACTGAGCATCCGATTGCTGATCCGGAGGTCGGCGGAACGAGTATGTCTCAAAGCCGCATATTTTGATTGCCTTCTATGGCAGCTCTAGGTATTGAGAGTTCCCCAAGTTGATATTTGCGCAGTGCATGACATAACAACGAGGTACCTCCCCTTCTAGTGTTAATTGGCGTAAAAACTGTGTAGGTATTATGATGCTACTTCAGTACAACAATTTGATGTACTAGCTTGCTCGATTCATACTTTCAACCGCATACACGTTTGGCGGGAATAATTACGAAATAATTACGACACTAGTATTGCATACGATCACAATAATAAATGGCGTTGTTATTTCACAATTTTGCCGGCTGAACGGATCTACGGCTGTGACTATTAATCGGCACCAAAAACAGTTTTTTACGGACACGGACAAGTATGAACTAGGTTTTAGATGTACCCGCTTTCATCACTAGTGGTTATTTATTATTAGTTAATTAATCATCACATATGTAGTTAATTTAATTAATAACTACATATGTGATAAATTATTACGCCTCAAGCACAAGCCGAGCTTTGAGGTCTGTCTCAAAAGAACTCGACAGTTCAGCAATTTTTCATTTTTTCTCAAAAGTCATTTTTCAAAAAATATTCCGCCTTTTCGTTTCATAAACTTTCTTCAGAATTAACTGCCATGAACTTTTGGATCTCAGAAATAATAAATTAATCTGCAAAAGGGTAAGGATGTTCATAATTTAGGAAATAGGCTTTGGCGAAAACAGATTGTTGATATGAAATTGCAGTTCGAACACACCTGTTTGATTTTGGCTTGAATGTTTTAATACCATGAAATGTACACAGTACAAAAACAGTTAAAAAAACTCTTGCAAATTTTTTTTATTAGCCAGAGAAGTGGGATTCGAACCGGGTACCGCAGAGCTGCTTCAGCAGAAACCCACTTTGACTCAGTCCAAACCATTAAAACAAACCTTATGTTCGAAAACACAGGCTATGACTGTGGGTTCATTTCCTAACCGGTTTAAACCTGATTTTAGTCCTTAGTTCACGAACGGATATTGGAATAATCACTTAAATTAAATCATCCCATTTTTATGAACTTATTACCAAAGTGTCACAGAACTTGAGCGATTCAACATGCAGCTTAAGCATATATAGGCTACGTAGTTCTGTAATGCGCAAAAATTTGTCCGTTTGTCCGAAAGTTTAGGAATAAATTGTAAAGCATGATTGTAAACCGTTTACCTAGTCGGAGTAAACGAAGCTAGAGTACCCCCAAATAAAGTGGAATTAAAAATTTGTTGATGTTAAATACAAAAGTTTGGTGGCTGGTTGTGCCAAAACGCAACAACCAACGAAAAGAAACTACCGAATGGATAAGGGTCGATTCATTCATACTTACAACCGTATGTCCGTTCAGCTGGAAAAATTACGGAATAATCACTAGGCACTAAAAGTAAAAAATCATTGAAGGCGTCATTAGTTCCAAATTTTGCGAACTGAACGGACATACGGCTGTAAGTATGAATCGACCCTAACATGGTGGACTACTACATAGTTAAAATATCGGCAGGACAATTTGAATACCCATTCGATATTTGTAAATTTTTTAAGCACGAATTCAATTTAAGCAAGAACCTGTGTAACACTTTAGCCTAAAATTATTGTAACAAAACCTTATCTGCAAAATTGCGGTAAAAAGATTTTGTTGCAGACATATCTTCAGCCAAAAGCCATGAATTACCGCAATACTATTCAGAAATTTTGAGTAAAAAGTGAAAGTAAATTGACCTCAGGTCATACCACGTTCAAAAAACCGAGTGCTAAGTCAAAAATCAGATTTGGATAGCAATTTTCTGAACTTCGTTTGGTATCGTTAAGTTTATTCTGCGTTGCAGAATAAACTTTGGCTATTTGTATTTGTTACAGTAATTTTTAAATTATTAGCAATTAAAATTGCTTTGGGCCTTTTCACAAATGGTGTAAACTACATAGCTTACATAAATTTTGGACGAACTTCAGTTTAGAAAATGTTGCCGAATTACTACCTACCTACCCAAATATATAAAGTAGATGTATCCTATGTACAGAATGGATTGGAACTTGTCTCGGATTTTCGAAGGCCTATGGCTTATCCTGACTAAAAAAACTAAAAAAACGCCAAAATGTAATTTTTTTGCAAAAATTGGAAATTTTTTGAACAATTCAGATTTATTAATGAGTAATGATGTGGATCGGATCGGATCGGTCCGAAATTTTGATGCCGATCCATCCGGATGCTTGATTGGCGATCCGATTCAAAATTGCGTAATTTTGATGAAAGCTAAAAATCTCATTTTTGTAGAAATATTATTAAGTATAACTTATCATAATGAGTAGGTATATTGCTTTAAAAATTTAATAAGTTTGCATATACACGATTAGGTAGTTGGCATTTTTGCAATGAGAGTTAGTTAAACAATCAAACGACCAAAAATTTTGATTAATTGGAAAATGGAAATGTCTTGAAATTTTGGAGTCACTACCGCAAGTCGTGCATACCCACAGGTTGGGTTGGATAGGAAAATTTGAGCCGTGGGTCAACCCTTGGGTACCCACTTCAGGCTGCTCGGGTCGCTGGATTTTGTCAAACCGGCAAATTCTGGAAATTTTTACATACATAGGTAGCAATGTGAAAATGTACAGCTGTACACTGCGCAAATTGTACATTGGTATCAGCTCAAAACGATCAATCAATGGTGGTTAAAAGTTGGTCGTAGGTCGTAGATCAAAGTTGGTGATTGGATTGTGGGTTACGCACAAGTGTGAAACCGCGGGTTGGGTTGGGTTGAGGGTCAAAAATTTTGATCCGCGTCGATTCTTGCTGTAACGAACAATGCCCAACTCTTGTGTTAACGAAAACAATGTTGCAAGATTGTTTATTTGTAGGCAAGAATTAAGATAAATTTCTAAACATTTCACATCACACATTTAGTACGTGTCTTCATGCAACTTCGATGATGAGAAACCTCCCCTCCACTTATGTATGCATCAACTGTACGCTTCCGCTAAAATAAAGCCGGTATTTTGATAATTTAAGCAGTAGTTATACTTGTGCGTATGAATGATCGCTCGAAAAGTTTTTGAAATTACGCAAAAGTTTGTCAAATTACGAAATTTCGTGATCACGATTCAAAATTTATACTACCGATCCGGATCGCCGATCCGAAATTTTAAAGCCGATCCGATCCGGCGATCCGATCCGGCAAATTCAGCGATCTGATCCACATAACTATTAATGAGTTTTCGATTGCTTGCTGAATTTTTGGAGCATTCTCAGCCAACAGGAGCAAATGTTAGCTTCAGGGCACCGTTTTTTATAGTAACAACGAGGTTTTTTAAGCCTGCCTAGTTCACACTACTTTTTGTCCTTGTCCCAATCGTTTTGTCCCTATGCAATATCACAAAAAACACCTAACACCCAGAGCAGTTTTTTCTGAAGACGAAAAGTGAGGTTAAGCGCAAAAACAAGAAGGAAAAGTTGTAAAAAAAACTAGATAAGACAATTTTATCAATACTCCACTACACACCAGCTAACCGAAAATAGTCTAGGTATATGTTTTAACTCGTGTAAAAAATAGTATATAATCCGATGAACCAAAGTTGTACGAAGCTGGTATATGAATTCAAGGTTTTCGATGTTGTTTACAGAGCATTTATAAAACAGTTTATCTACCTCTAAATTGAGGTTCGGGCTTAGGGTGTTTAAAAATTGTTGAGCTTGTATGTATATGTTGCACAAGGCAGCCTCTAAAAACACCCACAACGAATAGGTAGAATCAATGGCAACAGAGTAGGTAAGCCAGTAAAGTCCAAGTTGCGATGCTATTAAACTAATCAATCAATTAATAATTTATGTGCTAATTAATGGCACACGACCTATTTATGACAGAAAACTAATTATGCCGCTACTTGCGTACATTTTGTGTCAAAATCATTCGCCTAGGTCCTGGCTGGATTGGACACATTCCAAACCATATTAATTTACAAGCAGTGTGGGTAGCAGAGCACTAAAGCCATAAAATTGATCTTTTTATGGTCGATTCATACTTACAGCCGTATGTCACTTCAGCCGACAAAATTACGAAATCATCATGCCAAAATTTGGGGACTCAGCCTTGCGAGTCTTACATTTGTGACTATTTTAAGTTCAAAATTTGATGGTTCGTATAGAACTTAGTAACAGGCCTGGAGCTGAGAGGATCGAGAGGTCCCAGGTTCGAATACTCCCTGAGCTGCGATGAAGCAAGGTCTACCCAGCCTGTCATCCAAAATTGGTCCGCAAAATAAAAAATGGGGACAAGCAGAAATTCTGGGAGGAGTAGGGCAATGGGCAGACGTAGGCAGACCTATATTGCCTAAGCGGGTTCCCGTTCGAACCACCCCGAAAGATCCTTTACCTTTACCTTGGAATAGTTAAAATTGTAAAACTTAGAACTGAGCCACGGGCCTTAATTGTGCACACGATCGGTGACCTTTGGCTTTCTGCTGGCTGATCGGAAGTACAATAGTATGAACGGTTTACGCAACGTCTATTTACCACCACTTCTCTCTACTACCACTTCCATCTAACGCTACTTTTATCTACTAAGATTACTGTAGTTCTGTACTAAATAGGTATTAAAAGGATTATTTATGTATAGTTCTGTATTAAATAGGTATTAATTTATTGAACGGTAAGGTCATGACACTAACGGGTGTAAATACATACTACTATATCTACGGTCTCACAATCCTAAGTAGCCATATTAGTATAGTCTCACTCAACTGCGTATTTGTACTTAGGACAAAACTACAGTAATTCTAGTAGGATATAAGTAGCGTTAGACAGAAGTGGTGGTAGATAGAAGTAGCATAGGCTACGCCGTATGAGCAGCATTTAGATGCTGTTAACAAACTCGGATTAGCGGCAGTAGATTAACCGAATTAGCTATGATCACGCTATATCGAAATTTCAGTATTTTTCCAAAGTCTGTCCGTTATGTAGTGAACTCCGACAATGACGTTTCTCATTTTAAGAAGTCACTTTGAGTTCTGTGTTGAGTCATGTAAGTTAATTCAGTTAATCTAATCCAGTTAATCCGAATTGAAATAATGAGGAAACAAGCCGAGACGAAAGCTAGTTCACAATAAGCTTGTCTTTTGGTTCACGCCGAATTTGATTTGAAGAACCTTGGGAAATACATACAAATAACTCAAGTTTTAGTCCGAAACTGAGTTTAGCTGATTAAATTCAATTTTTATTAGATTACAATAGTAAACTGAAACTTGGCAGTTTGTTAGATTAGTTCAGATTATGTTAGTTAAACTAAAATAAAATTGAAAATATAGACCGCTAAACTTACTTTTCGATAAGCCTTAGTGATCCAAATTAGTACAAAATTGGTATAAAATGTCATCCCAAATTCATAGTAGGCATAGAACTTCCCTGTTTATGAATAAACTAGCATACTGTGAAACTGATTAGAATATTATATAAACTATCTCTTAGCGTGGCAGCAAAATAACACAAATTATTCAAATCAGCGAAACTAAATCGAAAGCTAAAGCTAACGTCACAGCACACAGAAGGAGAATAATAGCCAGTAATAATGTTATAAATTGAACATGGGTTAATGGCCCAAGCCCGCGCGAGTGGCAAGACTAAACTGAATTGAAAGTGAATTTTCGCCGGAAACTGTGACCAAAAGCTGAAACATCACTTGAACCGCTTTCGTTCAGGGGGACCCTGGTGAATACTTTACCAAAAAATGAGTTATAAATTTAAATTTTAGAAAAATGGTTACCATTGTTAATTTCTAGAAGTACCTGGACGATATTAAAATAAATCCAAAATTACAGTATTTTTGTTTTTTACAAAAGCTGGGTTAAATAGTTTTTATTTATATTTTAAACTAGTCCCCCTCGCGACCGAGGGGGTCTAAATTTGGGCAGAGAGGCCGTATGCGTGAGGGTTTACAGACATCTGTCCTTCTCAGGGCAAGGACAATGACAATTTGGGGGATTTTTCATTTAGCAAAGACATCTGGACATTCGGATTCAATTTTACATGCGGCCTCATTCTAAAACACAGACTAAAATATATACGTCTAGGGGGTCCAGGTTTCGAAAACTAAACACTTATTTAAAACCTGACCGAAAAATATTGTTTGGGGGGTGACGGGAAAAATAAGTTGGTATTATGTTATAAATTAATTGTAATGAACTTTTCAAATTTACGAAAGTTAAGCAAATACATATTTAAAAACCGCAACATTTTTGCCCAAATTTTTATGAATGGACTGCAATTAGGCAATTATTCACAGTAGCAGTGACAGTTTGCCACGCACAAAGTATTAGACAAGGGCGCATTTTGAAATTCAGAAAATTACAGACATTTCAAAATTTCAAAAGCGAAAGTGGCTTGCTGAATTTACAGTTTTCGAACCATCTGGAGAAATTTGCAACATTTCCCCGTTTGGCCCAGGTGTTCAGAATTTTCGAATTTAGCAGGAAATAATATAACGGTTTTTATCAAAAAAGTGTCAATTCTTCCAATTTCAGAAGATAAAAACGTGTTTAGCTTTCTGTCCATTACTGTAATCCTAAAAAAGCCGCATTTTAGGTTTTACAAACTATTCCGTTTTGAGTTTAGTTCTGCGATTATGGGGTACTAAAGAGACAGAGAGGTCTTCAAATACAATTTATTTAAGAAATTAAGTTCAAATTTATTTAGCAGCAAACAAGCTTTTCTCTGCATTATTAGTGGAGTCATTTTGTCGTAAATTTAGTGTTCTTATCAGTAAAGCCTGTTTCACACGATGGGGAAAACGCGTGTGGTGCCCCTTGGGGCACCCCATGTCGTGTCAGGTGGCACCGTTTGACACCCCATGGAGTACCCCGAGGGGCACCATGTGGCACCGTGTGACACCCCATGGGGTGCCCCACGTGGGGAAAATCAGTATCGCTCGCTGTGCGTTTTTCCATGTGGCACCACATGCGACAGCCAATTAGTAAGCAGTGTTGATGATTATGTGACTTTATACAAATGTTTGAAGGGCGATTTTAGGGCGTAAACTCAATTACTTGCGTTAATTTTTTAACATTTGGTTAGTGTATCACAGCTTATAAGAGTACATACCTGAAGAATTTGATCAAATTAAATAACAAAATTTGAAAAAACTTATTATTTTCTCACGTAATTTATGCACAAGGCACGTATCACTTATGCGGAAATGCAATGTAAAACCTTCGTAAATAATTAGTATATTAGTATATTGACCGTTCACGCTCCTACAAATTCAAATTCCTGCGCGTTCATGCCCCATCGTGTGAATACGTTTCCCCAGGGGAATACGCACGGTACCACATGACGACCCTTGGGGCACCCCATGGGGTGTCACACGACGCTACATGGTGCCCCAAGGGGCACCCCATCCCCACGTTTTTCCCCATCGTGTGAAACAGGCTTAAGGGTGGGCGGTGTAGGTAACGATTTTTCGTTATCGCATACAGCAAAAGTTACCGCGGTTTTTCAAAAAATTATTTTTTTTAATGTAACAAAGGTCCTTCTGCCATAAATTAAAAGGCGCACAAAACTTTTTTTGGTGAAAGTACATAACGCTTCGCACGTTTGTAATCACATAAAATTGTAAACTGAGAACCTGAACCTGACCTTAAAAACTACAACTTGACCCCAAACTGTGGTAGAACCAATATTTGGGATTATACCGAGTCTAAACATTAGCCAAAACCTAAAACCAAATTTGAACCAATTTAACATAAATGCAAGCGTTGCTCTGAAGCTGGTTGGTATGTCTGTGCATGCATGGTTAAAGTGACAATTAACCGAAAATTGGAATTAGACTAAAGGTTTTTTGAAAATAACACTATATAAAAGTTAAATTAGCGGGCTGAAAATTTTGGAATACGGCCGCATCATAAGGTCCTATGATATTAAGTAGGTAACGCTGCAGACTTGCTGATCAAAACAGATTTGCTATTTTAGTAGATTCACATAAACGCAGTTTATGCAACACCTTAGATCTGAAAACCAAGAGTCTTTAAGGTAAATCAAAAGTTTAATTAAGGTAAACCATGGTCATTCTAAGCTAGCAAAAAAGTCTACTAGGTATGCCTAGCTAGAAGCAGGCAAATATTTGTTTTCTCGCTTTGTAATCTGCAGTATAGGTTATCTAAAAAATAGTATTATCAATAAGATATCGTCTGTATGTGTGATTATGTAGCTTTTGCGGACAGAAAAACCTGTGGGGGAGAAAGACGGGTTATGGGCACACAGACATGAAGCAAGACATGCCCGAGTGCAAGCTAAGGCAGAATTTCCAAACCTACGCCATATTTTCAGTACAGGGCAGAGAAAGTGAATTTGAGCTAGAAGCCAGGCAAATGGGAAATGAGGGAAGACTTTGCCGAGGCGATCAATAATTTCTCAGACACTGTGTGCGTGTGTGTGTGTGTGTGTGTGTGTGTGTGTGTGTGTGCGTGTGTGTGTGTGTGTGTGTGTGTGTGTGTGTGTGATGGTTAGGCAAAGGTTTCAGGCTTAGGCTTAGGTTCTACGATCAGGTAATGGGAGGGAAGCCTTACGAAGGCATCCGGCGTCAGGCTTTAGTTTAACTTTTAGGCTTAGCGAGGGCTGTAATTTTAATTTCCATCCTTCACCCCCTTAATCTCAAGGCAGCCATCTTGCGTGCATAGTCGCGTATAGATGAACCATCTTCCTTCGGAGCTGGCTGCCACTAACAAAAGCTCAATGATGAAAAGCAGTGGCGGAAAAGAGGACGTCAATTTTGCTTAAAGTTAGAATAAAGAAGACGAGGACGTATAAAATTAGGTCACGGCAGAGCCTAAGCCTAAGCCAAAGTCACGCACACAAGAGAGAGGAAAGCCAGAATGCAAAAGTGTGATAAAGTCTGTGAGCGTCCCCCAACTATCTCCCTTAGCTCACTCAAGCCAACAGTTTCCCTCCAAATGAGCAAAGTAATAAAAAGGCAAACATTTTGGCCAAACGGGCCGCCGGCCACAAAATAGACTTCATTAAAGGGTCTATAAAATTAGCCGCGAAGATGCATCAGCTCGTTTCAATATGCTGTCTAAGGCAGAGGGCAACTGAAGGAAAGGACACGCTAGTGAATACGCTGTTTGGCAGCAGATGCCCCGCCGAAAGATGTTTATTTAAGTACCTAGTGTAAAATTAAAATTGGAAAACAATGAAAAACTCTGCTGAAATAATATAATAAAGTACAGTCTAAAAGCGAACATAAAAAAGCCTACATACGTTTTTCGGAATTTATTTTTTCTACAAATTTGGTTTTTCAAAAGTTAAGGTGACGGCATGCAAAAGAAAACGACACTAGACAGGCACATACCTTTCATATACTATTTTGAAACAAGGTTTTGTCCCACACAACAAGTGCATTTTAACACTTTCATTATTGTGCAATGAATTAGGGTAGGTATGTATTTTAACAATTAGGTAATTTTAAAATCACCATAAAATTTATCGATTAGAATTCCAGAAAATCGCTAGTTTTTGCACAAGTGGTGAGGACTGAGCTAGTTTTTATTTTTGACAATCTCTGTATCTGTGTTTGGGTAATCTTAGTTCAGTCTTAGCTTAGTTTATTCTTATGGTTATTATTTATTAATTTTTAAGTTAATAGTTAATATTAAGCTTACAAGTCTAGTGCGTCTAGTTTAGACTAGTTAGACCATGTCGTATTTATCTTAGTGAAGTCTATTTTATTTTTCATTCTTTGAAAAATGAGCAAAAAATTTTTAAATTTTTGCCTAAATTCAATTGCTCAGAGATTTGATCACTCATGGTGTGATCTGTACAATTAGCCCCTTTTAGGAAAAGTTTTCAGGGGCCATAGCTTTTGATACGGTAGTGGTACAATTATAATTTTAACGTCATTTAAGAGGAAATTGTTAGAGCTTTCAAATGATGTGTCACATGACCCTGTGACGTGACGTTTAGCGTACGTCAAAATTTAGAAAGTGAAATTTAGACTTATTTTCAGAAAGTTGCGCCATCATGTGATATGTCATTTGAAAGCGCTAGAAATTGCCTTTCCAATGACGTAATTTTTATCTTTCTACGATGCTCCTAGCCTAAGCTGTGACCATTTTTGTGGTTAACCTCCAGAAATGACTAACTACAAAAATGGCCTGTCGCGGAGGATTCTGCGGAGGAAAAATAACTCCATTTTACGCCCTTTTAAACGCAAAGTCACAGCTTAGCAGTGTAGCATGAAGTATTAACGCTTCTTTTAGACATTTTGATGAAACAGATGCTAAGTACCGTGGTTTCAGTAACAACGTTTAAACATTGCTCATAGCAACAGACAAATAACTCCGTTTTACGTTGTGTATAACTTTGGAACCAAGCGGCTGCACGAGATTCGAAAGTTAAACGTCTTCATACCACACATGGTTCTAACTGATATTTTAATGTGGAGTAGATATTTTCATTATCATTATGAATAGGATAGTATAAGTATATTAACAAGTCTAGTGCGTCTAGTTTAGACTAGTTCGATTATTCCTGATAAAATTGTATGGTTTAACAATAAAATTTAATGGCTAACAAAAATTTGAAAAAATTCAGCCGTGGCATTGAGATTTGTTCCGTGTAGTCAGCCCCTTGAGCAAAGGATTAAGGCGCCATAACTTTCGATAGCGTAAAGATATTACAATAATATTAGCGTCATTTGTGAGCAAATTCAAAGAGCTTTCAAATGATGGTTGACATGGCCCTGAAACTTTACGTTAAACTTGCGTCATAATTTAGAATTGGAAATTTAAACGCTTATGCGTGAGTGGTATACGTCAAGTAATGCATCATTCAAAAGAGCCTACTGATCTGAGTTGAAAGGCATCAGTTTTATGTTTTTACGTTTACGTTGAGGCAAGTTATGACGGTCTGAATATTTTCGAATTAAAAGACACTTTTGTATCATCTTATATTCATCGTAGTAGAGGTTTGAGCCCGAAAATGTCAGTATGGAAATTTTTTATTTTTTTCAAACCGGTGTAGCGGTTAAACGGTTTCTTTTACGACCTGACTTTGAATACAAAACTTTTTGGCCACGCTGTCGGCTATCTGATAACGTAAAACTGACGTTTCTACGTTGAGCCAACCCTGAGTTATTATCGTAATTATTTTTGAGCAAGAAAGTTTATATAGTATAGTAAGGTAATTACTGTTGCAAACTTTATATATACTCTTTGAGTAGTAAAAGCTAGTGATGTTAAAGTTGCCTTACGAGTTTCAGTTTAAGTTTCAGTTTCAGTTTCAGCTCTAGATTAGTTTCAGTTTCAGCTGTAGTTTCAGCTCCGGCGAAATTTTAGTTTCAGTTTAAATTTCAGTTTCAGTTTCAGCTCTAGATTAGTTTCAGTTTCAGCTGTAGTTTCAGCTCCGGCGAACTTTTAGTTTCAATTTAAGTTTCAGTTTCAGCTTCAGCTCCAGAAGCATTTAGTTTCAGTTTCAGTTTCAGTTTTGCTATATTTTGTTTTCATCACATTTTTCTACGTAGCGTATACGGTCGTCGACGTTGCCTTGTGGTTGTGAAGCCCCAAGCTTACATTAATGAACTATGTACATAAGATAAGATACATGATAAGATAGCGCGAACTCTCGGACCTTACACAGTTACACTCTAACTGTAGAATGAATTAAGGAATGCACGACTTTTTATCTCACGTTCATACAGTTCAGTGTGACAGCGGCGATCAACTTACATGTATATGAAGATCCCAGACTAATTTGTGTTTTAGCTGAAGTTTCAACTGTAAAATATTGATGTTAAGCGTCAAACGCTGAAAGGAAAGCTAAAAAACGGAAACTTGTATTCGTTTTGTTGTAGGTGGCGTTCACCCCACCAAATAAATAAAACTTAAGTCTCAGCTCGAGCTCAGGCGTTTACAAAAAGCTTCAACTGCACCAATCTTCACATTGTTGCAGCGCACTGGGGTCAACTGCACTAATCTTCACATTGTTGCAGCTCACTTGGGTTAAATTATAAATTTAAGCTTGAGATACATAAGTCAAGTGTACTGTGTTGTCCACCCGCCGTCGATTTTCGTTCCCGCTCACAGCACTTGCGTTTAAACCGAAGGCAATGCTCGCTAGTTGCTGTGAAGACCATACGGGGGTTTCTTTGCGACGTCCATTGTGTATGTATAACTTCATTTGATTGGTCGAGGCTGAAGCTACATCCCGCGGCCCGGTCGACCCGGTCGGCCCGGTCGGCGCGGTCGGCCCGCTGCCACGCGGCCCCGGGCCTGCACTGCGGCCTCGGGCCGCAGTGCAGATTGGCCGGGGACGGGCCGGGCGGCCTGTCAGACCGCAGCTCGCCACCAGCCCCGGCCGATCTCTAATATAGACATAGAGTAAGACACTATTTATATACTCTTGCTTAGTGTATAACAGAAAATCAATAATTTGTGCGCAGGGGATGCTGAAACTGAAACTGCCTGAGGCTGAAACTGAAACTACAGTTTCAGTTTCAGCTTGTGTATACACGTACCCACACACACATTGAAAGCAGCATTGGCGGAAACTCAGTTGACCTGAAACTGAAACTATGTTTCAGTTTCAGTTTCGGCTTCTGCGTAATTTCAGTTTCAGTTTAAGTTTCAGTTTCAGCTCCAGCGTAGGGATGTTTTCAGTTACTGAAATCTTAATCAGTTCAGTTAATCAGTTAACTGATTAGCTGAAGATTAGATCAGTTCAGTTATCAGTTAATTTCGCCAAAATTTAATCAGTTCAGTTACAGTTAAGTTAACTTAACTGTAACTGATAACTTTAACTGAAAATATTTTCAGTTATTTCTCTAAAAATGCTGGTTTTTAATTCAGCTATTCGGACATTCATAATTGGGTATGATTTGATTTCTACTTTGTTACTCTAGGCTACTATAATTTTGTTACTACATTAAAGCCAAAATGCTTGCTACAGACTCTGTAAAAGGCAAAAGCGATGCCGTACGTCGTCGTCACTTGATTTCGGAGTCAAAGCATACACTATCTATACTTGGTTGAGGGACGGTGGACAATGAAAAGCTAATCGCAGTAGGACTAATGCTGTTGGCCGACAACCAATAATCAATTAACTTGATCAAAAATGCCAGCGTGTACAAAAAAATATGTATGCGCGTGAGTAAATAAACAAGCAAGCACGTAATAAGTTGGGTTATATACTTATAATGAGTTTTGAAATGTTCCCACAGCTGAAATGAATACTCGATTTTCAGTCATGCATAAAAACTGAAGTCAAAAACAGTTTCGACGCATAACTGAAAAGAACTTTCAGTTATTGCATATAACTGAAAATAAAATCAATTAACTGATTTTAATCAGTTTTTTACGATCGAAGCAGTTCAGTTACAGTTAAGTTAACTGCTTCTGAGAACTGCGCAGTTAAATTATCAGTTTTTAACTGCATTAGAAAATCAGCGCAGTTCAGTTATCAGTTATAATCAGTTAACTGTAACTGCTTAACTTTAACTGAAAAGGAATCAGTTACCAGTTAACTGAAAACATCCCTACTCCAGCGGCATTTCAGTTTCAGCTGCTGTTTCAGCTCTTGACAGATTTGAGTTTCAGTTTCAGTTTAAGTTTCAGTTTCAGCTTTAGAATAGTTTCAGTTTCAGCTGAGGTTTCAGCTGCAGGATGGATTTAGTTTCAGTTTCAGTTTAAGTTTCAGGCGCTGAAACTGAAACATGTACAAGCTGAAACTAGTTTCAGTTTCAGTTTCAGTTTCCGCTCACATCACTAGTAAAAGCTTGATTTTGTTGCGTTTACTGTCGCCAATTCAATTAACGTACTAACTACATTACTAACGTAGGAATGTAAGGATCCACTCCAGTAAAACCAGTTTCAATTAAATTTTTGTTGACTTATTGAATTATCACTGTATAGGTTCCACATTTTAGCAAGATGGTAGAGGTAGACCTTTTTAAATCACACTTTGAATACTTCACTTCAAGGTTCCCTAACAGGACTTAGGTATTCCATTCGGTTATAAATCCAACTACAGTACCTACAGAAGTACAGAGTAGGGTTGTTTCAATTATGGAATTATTTTCAATTTCAATACCATTATCAATTTTTGGCCCAATTATTTTCAATTTCAATACTATTATCAATTTTTAGGCTAATTATTTTCAATTTCAATATCAATTAATAATTGATATTGAAATTGAAATTGAAAGTGGGTTTCAATGATTAAATGAAATAATTGAAACAACCCTAGTACAGAGTACACAAAATTTGACGGCAAGGAAAAGTGTGAGGTAGAAAGGGCGGATTTTACATGAAAATTTGTGTCTTGAGGCTTTGGCTAAGTCCGTCTAATAAAGTCACAAAAACTTGCTCAAACTGTCATTTTCAATAAGAATCTGAGTTCAAGGTTGGCTCTCCCCTGAGGCCCAAGCGGACACGCACAAGCAAAAGTTTTGAAAGCGAAATATGCTCTACAAGTTGACTTATTCTGAAGTTCTGTCCAACGGGCTTAGGCACATATGGGGTTGGTTTGGCTAGGGGGGTGGACTGACCCTCCCCAGATAGAAACTTTATTGCTGGTTTTCTACACACACCACTGTCAAATAAGTTTTTAGACATGCCGCTGTCAAATTATTTTTAGAAAAAAGTCAAGAATGTTTTGCCAAATCTGCGCGCAGCACCCCCTACGGCTCCCTACAGCCCCTCAGGTTTCCTCAGCTTCTTATAAATGGCTAAAAGCCAAGCCTTGTGACAAAAAGTCAGACGTGTGAAACTAAAGAAGCTTTCCTAAAGAGACATCCGAAAATTTTGAGCTTTTTAATAGTTTTGTAATAATTTTAATAAAGATTGAAGTTCTTGTTCCTCACTTTGTATTAATCTGTATTATTAGTACTTGGTACTTGGTAGACGTGCTGCAAAACTCAAGATTGGCATTTTAAGGGGGGCGCTCCGGGAATCGGGAGTTGCCTCAAAAGTCAGCAAAAAGCTGATAAAACTAGAATATTACTAAATAAGTATATAGTATGGTATAAAATAACCCTTGTGTAGAAATTTTAGATCACGTGAAAATGTCACGCAACTGCCAGAGCACTGCGCGTGAGTGAATTTTCGGCAAGCGATAACTAATAGCACGTTTGTCTTAAAATCATGATTCATATATCAAAATGTAGCCCTTGCGCTACTTTAGTTGAACCGTATTTTTGTTTTTGATTATTTCGTGCGAATTTGTTAAAATTCTCAGCACTAGAAGCAGTGGTATCATGGTCTAGAACATTATTTTAAAAAAATAAAAGAATGTTCAACTGCGCACAATAATAGGTTATCTTCATGCCAAATTTGAGCCAAATCGGTTGAAGCAGCAAAAAGATATCGAATGCCGAAAATTACCGTGAGCACTGCTCAGTATAATTTTTTTGAGCCAGCAACTTTGCGTAGCGTTGCCCAATTGCGCTGAAACTTTGCAGAATTTTGGGGACCCAAGACCCTAGTAAAAAACAGTTTAGGTAGCTAAGCAATGTTACACAGTTTTCTAGATAATGCCAAAAATGTACCAAATCAAACACAGTTTTTGGTAAAAGCCGGTTTGCTAGCAAAAATGGACGTAAAAATTAATTTTGCCGTTTCAAACATTTTTCGACTGCTATTTGGTGTCAATTGATGTGAATTGATGAATTTTTAATAAATTTTTGCTGAATGTTAACCCATTTGGCAGTTTGCCAGTAAAAACTATAAAATTTGGCAATTTTCCAAATATCTTGATATTGGTATCAAATGAAAGCCCACATCATTCTGAGTAACTTTGCTTCATGACATAGGTACGAAATAACGAATTCGTCAGCTAAAAAAAGCTATGGCCCAATACCATGATTCCCGGAGCGCCCCCTTAACTTAGTTCTATCCAACTCAATATTTGACACAGAGAAAAACAAAATTTATGCAAATTATCATTAACTAATTAAAAATAAACCAAAAATTTTATTTAAAAACACAGTAAAAAATCAATAAGAAAATTAAAAGATCAATACAAGCATTATCAATATGGTAATAACCAGAGATGCACGGGGGGAATCGGCGAGGGGGGGGGTGCCCGACCCCTGGTGGAAGGGGGGGTGCTCTCTAGTTTTGGCCATTTTTCGGCGACAGCCGAAAATTTTTCACAATTTTTCAATTTTCAACTCATTTTTGGGGTACTTTTTTGGCAACAGGCGAAAATTTTTTCAAAGTTTTCAATTTTTCACGCATTTTTGGGGCACTTTTTTGGCCATCAGAGGGGGTATGGGGGGTCGAGGGGGGGTGCCGGATGTCTGAGGGGGGGTGCCTCTACCCCCCCTATGTGCATCTATGGTAATAACTAATAACAATATAATGTAAGTTGGCAACTAATATACATAAATTGTGGCGTAGTATTTGTACCATAAGTTTTTTGTCGTACAAAATTTTTTGAATATTCCAGGAATAAAAGTTTTTTTTGAATTTGAAAGTGTTTTTGTTCAGTGCCCATACGTATGTCACGATTCGGCTATATGCCCAGTTTTCGATTACTAACCAAAAAAATTTTGTCATATTTCGAAGCGTCACTTACCATTGCAAAATTCCCATGATCATCCAATTAGCTGAAATGACTTCAGTTTACAAAAAAGTAACTTGTTATAAAAAGCACTTGTTTTCAAAAACGCTTTTAAGGGGGCGCTCCGGGAATCGGGGGTTACATAGAAAATTGGCAAAAAAGTTGGCAAATGTCAAACTTTACTATACATATATGTAGTATGGCACAAAAGAACACTGGAGGCAAAATTCCAAATCACGTGATCATGTCACGTGACTCCGAGAGCACCAAACGTGAGTGAATTTTCGGCGAACGATAACTCTGCTTATACTTTGCGTATAGTCACGCTTTATATACCAAAATGTAGCTTATGTGCTTCTCTAGTTGAACATTATTTTGTTTTTTAGCTTTTATGTCGGATTTGGATAAAAAATGTCATTATGTGTTTTCGAAGTCGAACTCTGAGCAATAAAATTAATATAAAAAAATTTCTAAGCTTTATTTTAAAAAACTAAAAAATTGTTCAACTGCGCAGAGCCTAAGACTATACTTGTGCAAAATTTTGTAGAAAACTATTTTACCAGCATTTTATAATCGAATGCCGAAAAATTGGTTTTGTATTCACACAGCTTATATTTGAGTCTGCTGCTTCTGAAAATAGTTTCTTGTAAGTTTCTTGTAGTTTTAATTTTGCATTACGACTAATAAAATTTACATATCGTCTGTTTGGAAAACCTCAAAAAGCGTTGATGCACTGGCTTACTTGCTGAATTTGTGTAAAAGTCGAATAAAATCAGTAAATTGTCCCATTTTTTCAAAATTTTTTGCTATGGAGATATGCGCGTCAAAACATCAGAAATAGTATTTTGGGCAACTTTTCAAGAATGATAGGTCATTTTGGCTGTTTTTAAAAAATATGGCCCAAATCCTTGATTCCCGGAGCGCCCCCTTAAGAAGGTATGGCTTTTATTGCCTAGCTGCTAATGGTCAGTGTAATAGTTTTCATAGCTATCCTTTAGCTTTGAGTGGTCGCAACTGATTGCTCATTCAAAACAAAAAACAGTATCGCATGATGCGATTGCGATGCGATTCGCATCGCACATTGCAGAAAGCAATTTTTGAATATAGTTGGCGAATGCCTCCCCGAAGGCATGGCTATTTATTCTGTTTGAAATTTTCTGCATTTCGGTAAAATTTACTCAGACTTCAGTTACTTCACCGAATTTCTGTAAAATTTCTCTGTAACGAAAGGGTAAAAACATTGAAAAATTTGAAAAAATTAAATTTTACAGAATATTTTAAATTTTTTGTTTTCGTGTGAGTTTGTGGAAACTAGTTTTCAGTCTTTTGTAGTATGATGGTCTAGTATATATGGTTGGGTTGGCCGTATACCCAGGGCCGTACCCAACTCAGGGGAGGTGGTGATATGAAAGACCCACTCCGAAATTTTTTTCGGCTGAAATTTTACACAAGTATATGCCCCCCTCTAGATTTTATGGCCCGACAGAAAAAATTTCCGGATCAAATGCATTGGGGGGGGGGTTCTTTAAAATATCATTTTAGAAGTGAACGTTGGCCAAAGTGTAAAACCATAAATGGTTATTGTCTTAATATCTTGGTTTTTGGATAGTTTTAGATAGAGTGCAATATGGTATTTCAAGCCTTCAAGGCATCGTCAAGACTTATTTGGGAGGATTCTTTAGACTAAGATAGCAGATTTTTTAGTTCCTAAGCCTGGTTTACATTCGGTTGGGACCCGGAAAATTATTTTCGGCCATAAATCACTGCCTACCCCATATTTTAATAAAAATATAGAACCCCCATCGTCAGAACCCGTCGCCTCAAATCTGATCTCTATTTTATATCTCGTATTTTACTGTATCGTAGTAAAAAATGATATATATTTAGTAAATTTACGGTCCGTAGTGCCAAAAATCTTTTTTTAAATTTCCGTATTTGCCAGCCGTGGAGCCTTGCCAGCCACAGGAAAACTTTTCCCAACAAACTTCCATCCAAACCAAATCAAACCCAAACTTTGGGCTAGCCCACCGGCTGTTTTTTTTATTTTGAGCCTAAATTTACTTTAGATGCCGCTGTGAGTAAAAAGTTAGCAGTTTTTGGACCAACTAGACATTAGGTTATATATATATATATATATATATATATATATATATATATATATATATATATATATATATATATATATATATATATATATATATATATATAAACAGCTCGGCTGGGCCTGATAATCTACCTTCTGTTTTGTTGAAAAAACTAGCGGACGTAATTGTTATACCATTGTGTACATTATATAATGTCTGTTTTGAAACTGGTACTCTGCCCAAGCAGTGGCTTATGGCTAATATTATTCCCATATATAAAGGGTCCGGATCTAACCAATCTCCTAATAATTACAGACCTATTTCATTGACTTGTACTGCCTGCAAAATAATGGAGCTTTGTGTCAAAGAGGTAATGTTGCAATACTTGATGACCAACGACTCGCTTTCTCCTCACCAGCACGGTTTCTTGCCTAAACATTCCACTCTAACTGAGCTGTTAGAATGTCACAACATGTGGCTTAACGCTTTGGAAAACAGGTTTGGGGTGGATGTTATATATATTGACTTGAGTAAGGCTTTTGACTCAGTCGTGCACAACAAGTTGCTTAAAAAACTAGTGTCACATGGGATTGGCGGTAAGCTTTTAAACTTGATTGCGAAATTTCTTAGTAATCGGTGGCAAAGGGTTAAGGTCGAAGACTGAACTTTTTCGGAGTGGGCAAAGGTAAGCAGTGGTGTGCCTCAAGGGTCTGTTTTGGGCCCTTTGCTTTTCCTTCTTTATATTAACGATTTGCCGGAGTCGCTTAATGATTGTGCCGTAAAAATGTATGCGGACGATGCGAAGATGTATGCAACTACCCAAAATAAGGTTGGTCCTATAAACGCCATTCAGTCCGATCTCTTGAAATTGCAGGCTTGGTGTGATTGCTGGCAACTCAGTATAAACGCATCGAAAACAAAACTTCTAAAAATAGGCTATGAACGAGATACATCTTCTTACATGCTAGGGGGCGTATCGATACAAACTGAGCCTGCTATTCGAGACTTGGGTGTTCTGGTGTCTAATTCCATGTCTTTTTCGCCACATTGCGCAGCGGTGTCAGCTAAAGCTTCCTCCAAGGTTGGTTTGATTTATCGCACTTTTAGTAGCCGTAACATTACTTTTATGAAACAAATTTTTTTGATGCACGTGCGACCGATACTGGAGTATAACTGCGAACTGTGGTCCCCCTGTCTGCTCCAAGACATTGACCGAGTTGAAAATGTCCAGAGACGATTCACTAAAAGGATTGCAGGTTTGTGGAATTGTCCGTATGTGACTAGATTGCAAATATTATCAATTGAACCGCTAGAACAGAGAAGATTGGGTAGAGACCTGGTATTGACTTTTAAAATCGTTAACGGTATGGTATGTCTTAATTTTAACGACTATTTCCAGTTTGCTCCAGATGTTGGCACTCGCGGTCACTGCAAGAGGCTATACCCAAAGTTTACCCGCTTCAGCCGCACCCTAAATAGTTTTTCTTATAGAGTTATAAATTTGTGGAATACTCTACCTGAAGAGATAGTTTTATCGACCTCAGTGAATAGTTTTCGCCAAAAACTAAATAATCACAGTTTTTATCTTCGTAGTTTCCTGAAGGGACGGGCTTTTAAGAATCCATAAGATTCACATGCCCGTGGGTACCTAAACTGTTTAGTGTTTAGCTCTTGACATGTATGGATACTATTAGGCAGTGTGCTTGTTTACTTTTTTGTTTACTTTTTTGTTTGTATTTTTTTTTGTTCACGTCTGCGTGTTTATTATTGGTCTATCAGTTTGTTCCTTTGTGCTTGCAGTTTCAATAAACTCTTCTTTTCTTTCTTTTCTATATATATATATATATATATATATATAATTTCATTGACAATAGGAAATGACAAGCCAAGAGCCAAGTCCGCTGAATGCAGATCTGGAATTTATCGAGGGATGGAAATTGGTTGGAATTTTGGGCGAAGGATCCTATGGAGAGTGAGTGTAGGAATGGTTGCTATTTATACATATACCTTCTTGGGTTGCCGAAGTGATACCTAGGTTGTGATAAATAGGCTTTTGTTTGGCGTGTTTCCACGGACTAGTTTTTGATAAGTTTTCATTGCCTTAGGGCCGCAGTGCTGAGACCATACATGTATATATGAGGGTGGGGATGGGAGGGAACCCCGCCTCAAAGTCGAGGAGCCGGGGGTTTCGAAAAGCTGAGCAAAATTTAGTAACAATATGTCTTTTTGCAAATTTTTGCAAAATTTAGGGTATATAATTTGATCGATCAGGAGGGGGGTGGGTTGGGTCCCCAAAATTTGGCCGGAGAGGCCTCCCAAAATTTTCACCCCGTTACATGTATAGTGGTGCGGGGAAAAAAAACCCTATTTTCAACTTTTCGGGTCGTCCTGTGCTCCACATAAATCGGATCCATTAATGCTCGCGGCTGTTATAACGGCCATCTTTCGCCTGACTGTTGCACTAATAAAATGGATTCTAACTGCTCACGTTTCTGAGTAATAAGCCTCGAAACCTCCGGGGAAAAAAAACCTTATGCGGGGAAAAAAAACCCTAATGCGGGGAAAAAACCCTACCACTTTTTTCGGTTGTTCTATTAGCAATGAGTATAAACTCAATTTCACCGTGTTCTACAACTCTTAAGCTGCAGTATGGACTAAAAAACCGTTTCTTCGACACCCATGGGACTCACAATAGTTCTTCAAAAATCGACCCTTTTTGGCAGAAATGACTTCTGCTCAAATATGCATTTTTTTAGTATTTAAATGCATTAAAAATAGATTTTTGCGCTTATTACGTTAGAAACGGTAGACAAACACCGCCCGCGTCTACCATTCTTGGATTCAAGTGGTACGCAGCAGCTAAAACCTAAAAATTGCAAAAAATGCCAAATTTTGGTGAAACATCACCAAAACAGGTTTCGTAAGGGGTATCGGGGTATGGTCCAAAACGACAAAAAACTACGTTTTTCGGCCAAATAAACGGTTTCAATGAACTCTACGCATGTTGTTAGCCCAGATGAGTAAACGTTTGTAGCAACAATGGATGAGTTTAGCAAAAAATTGTCGCCAAACAAAATAGGGTTTTTTCCCCGCAATAGGGTTTTTTTTTCCCGCACAAACTTTGAATTGTCACAGGTCAACCACAACGCTTTTCACTGTTTTCGAGCTTAACACGTGTAGAGGAAAGGTAACTCTCTTGAAAAATGCAAACGGCGTTGGCCAAAAGTGTTTTTGTAAAAAATTATGACAAGTAAAAAATTTGGAAAATTTTGTCACTTTGGAATTTTTCAACATGCAAAATTTTGAAATTTTATAAAAAATGCTACAGGCCTCAAAACTGCACAGAAATTGGTGTGGTAAGTCAGTTTGGGATGCGCTTTCCATCTGCATACTCAAAAAGGTCCTATGTTGTGAGGTTCGGCCAGGAAGCACTAGGGTTTTTTTCCCCGCAAAACGCGTAGGGTTTTTTTTCCCGCACCACTATATACCTGAGACATATATATGCAGTGATGTGTAGTAACTAGTAGTTATTCCAAGATTCTGCATTTTTACTAATGTTTTTGTGCTGAAAGTGTTTTAAAAATATAAAAAATTAACAAATGTAAAAAAATCCAGAATCCAGAAAAATCCAAATCTGTAGTCCAGAATTATATCTTCTCCCGTGACGATCAGAGTGGTTTCAGAGTTCGACTGTTGTGCAACAGCTCGGGAGAGTGTGTCGCTGGCAAATTCGTCAATCTCAACTTAATGCCCGACAGAGGAATGCTGAAAAAAGAGGCAAGCCGATCATTTTTCACGTCTTTCTTTATCTCTCTTGCCTCTGCGTAAATTCAGCATATATATATATATATATATATATATATATATATATATATATATATATATATATATATATATATATATACGTAACAGATGCAAATTGGGCAGGGCTGTTAAGTCAAACTTCAGGAATCTTTTTTAGAAAAATCATTTTCGGTTCGGTTTCACGAATTCATACTGATTGCAGTTTATATTATTTTATTCATACATTTGGGTTAATTATTAATAGGTACATAATTTGCTAAACTGGTGTCTAAATGATGTGTGTATGTACAGTGGCGTACCCAGAAAAAAATTTCGGGGGGGGGAATGACTTTTCGATTTTTTGTAATGGGTTTAAATGCGCTTTTTAGCAATTGTAACACTCGTAAAACGCCTTACAAACGCAAGATTACTAAACCACAAGGCTGCAGGGGTCTGGGGGCGGCAGCCCCCAGAAAAAAAATAGGGAAATTTTCGATTTCTTGGCCAAATTCTGTCAATTGGAGGCGTATCAGAAAGTTTTTCCGGCCAGACTATAAAAACCAATGGACACAAGGTTGCAGGGGTCTGGGGGCGGCAGCCCCCGGAAAAAAATTGGCGATTTTTCCAATTTTTAAACCGAATTTGGTCAACTGGAGACGTATCAGAAATTTTTCGGACAAAATTTAAAACAAAAGATGGGAGTGTCATATCAGACGGTGTATTCCACAAGTAAATGTAGCATAATATACTCGTGTAGACATGCACATGCAGCATAATGTCTTTGTGTATAAATGCATAGGTTTTGATGAAAGCAGGGCAGGGACTAGTGTTGGGACGGCCTGAGGACGGCAGCTCACAGAAGAAAATTAGAAATTTTTATATTTTTAGGGCAAATTTGGTCGATTGGAGACGTTTCGGAAATTTTTTCACAATTCAGGAACCAGCACCTGTTCATGGCCTTTATATTTGGGGATATTCTAGTCAGATTTGCAAAAAAATCACTGCGTCCAGTTTGCGTCCCGCTAAAAAAATTTGCGTCCAGCTGAATGTCATTGCGTCTGGACGCACTGTGGGACCCAAAAAAAAACCATGGATGAAAGACAATAACGAGGAATAGTAAGCCACATAGTCGCAGGGGTCTGGGGGCGACAGCCCCCAGAAAAAACTTTGGGAAAATTTTTGATTTTTAAGCCAAATTTAGTCCATTGGAGACGTATCAGAAAATTTTTCCGGCCGGACCATAAAAACCAAAGGGGGGACCATACATGGGCGTGGGGGGGGTTTGGGGGGGTTTTTCACCCCCCCCCCAGAAGGCAACCTCACCCCCCCCAGACAGGTGCTTCACCCCCCCCAGACTGCTGGACGGTGGCTCACGAAAGCAGCAGGACAGCTGCTCCGCACCCCCCCCCCCCGGTGGCTGGCTCACCCCCCCCCCCAGAATTGGCCAGCTGCCCACGTATGGGGGGGGCCCTTGTGTAAAAAATTTCGGGGGGGGGAATTCCCCCCATTCCCCCCCCCCCCTGGGTACGCCCTTGTGTATGTATATATGTATTTAGATCCAAATTATGATCCGTCTAAAACACCCGAACGTGATTCGTTTCTACGGCCATCGCCCGTGGGAGTCATTCATGCATCTGATTTTCATGGAATACGCCGCGGGAGGGGAACTGTTTGATCGCATCGGTTGGTTATATACAGACTCGGCTTTGCTGAGTTTTTCATATTTTTTGTGCCCGAGCTTTTAAAGAACAGTTTTGGAAACAAAAGTAAAAGCTTTCTGCTGTCATAAATGCATAATACCGTCTACGTCGAGTGAGCTGAAGCCTGACCAAACCAAAAGCCGAAGCCAAAAGAAACACGTGGTTTCATTACGAAAATAACGACTTGTACTTGCAGCTGCAGGTATCAAAAGGACCGAGAAAATTTTTGCTCACAAAAATCACGCCCCCTGTTTTGTCTCAGGGTTCAGCAATTTCTGGATAGACTGTAGTGAAGTTTTCTCAGTAGTAGTAGTAGAGGGAAGGTGGAAAAAGAGGATGGGTTGGCAACAATACTGAAAACTCGGGCGTATATTTTCAGAACCCGATATTGGAATGCCACAACACGACGCTCAAAATTATTTCCGACAACTGATTTATGGTTTAGTACGTCCATTTATTGCTTGCGTGATAATTTAAACTTAAAACCTTGAATATAAAACTGATGTTTCACTAATGCATGCATGTCTAAGTATATAGCCTGGGATTTTGAAGTTTCGCTGGTTAGAAATATCGGTTTAATGTTTAATAGTTAATAAAATTTTGAATAATATATACTTAATTTCAGGAATATTTGCACTCGCTGGGCATATGCCACAGAGATATCAAACCTGAAAATTTGCTGCTGGATGAAAAAGGTAAAATAATGGTAGAAGCAAAATGGCAGAGTGGGATAGACTGGTGGGACTCTATCACCAGTGACATAGCCAGGAACAATTTTGGGGGGTGAATGATTTCGATATTCGATTTTTTTGAAATGTGTCAAAATGCAATTAATTGCAATTTTAGCGCAAAAAGACGACACATTTTAGCATCTTTCGATCGAAAACAATGCTGCTTGTTCGAAAGTAAAACATCGAAATATATTAATATTTTGGACATTATTTAGATATTCTGAAAATCTCGGACTTTGGCTTTGCCACCATCTTCCAGACACCGAAGGGGGGGCCGAGACCTCTGGCCACCTCATGTGGGACCCCTGCCTACATGGCCCCCGAAGTCTACGCCATGCGAGAGCTCAAGAAGGGGGTCAAAGGTTACGCCGGATCCCCCCCGGATGTCTGGAGCGCTGGGGTCGTGCTAGTCGCCATGATGTCTGGAGGTGGGCGTGGGAATCTCATATTTTATCAATGGATTTGGTGGACTAGATTTAATTCATTGATAAAACTTGATTAGTCTAAACTGTGGCAAGTTAGATCTGGTTGGATTTTTAGATTGGATTTATTTTGATTCGTTTTAAACTTAAAGCTTGATTGGGTTACATATTTTTCCACTAGAAAATTTTTCTAGTAAATCTCAATCTATTATGTTTCCAGATTTAATTTCATTAACTGAAAACCAATTTCAGGCTTTACGTCATATTTTTGTCAATTTTCTTAACAGCTTTTGCTTCAGCGTTTTCCATTCTATGAAGTAACAGCTAATATAAAAGTCGATTTTCGTCCATTTTGAAGATTGTCGACTAATCCAACGTTGAGTTATTTATGTTAATCCAGAATATATTTATTCATTGAAAAGTCCGACGAACAGTTCGTTGCAAAACATACATGTCGCGGGGTCAAAATTTTTATGGCCCCCTCCCACTAAGCGACCAAAAATACCATGAATTTTGCAAAATATTGTAAATTTTTTCGTAAAAATGCCATTATTACTAAATTTTACCCAAAATCGATTTGGGTGGTCCCCCCATCCCCCACGTACATGTATGTTGCAGAATTGCCTTGGCAAGTGCCGCACACGGACGATGCTGGCTATTCCGGCTGGCGAGAGTGTCAGATCACTGATCCTCCCTGGAACCGCATCGATTCTGTGGCTCTCTGTAATTGGTTTTAATATTTTTATTTTAATTTTTAATTTTTCCAAATTCCTCGCGTTAAGGGGGCAGTGTCGCGAAAGTAGTAGATTTTGCGCAACTGTTAAACTTTTTCAGTAAAAGATAAGACATCGTTCTTTATATATTTTGAAAATAATATAATATGTTAAGGCAAGTATTTTCGTCAAGTTTCATCAAAATTGATGGAGTATACTGTTAGCAGTGAGGTTACGTGTCCTTGTCCAGAGATGATTGATAAGTGAGTAGATAAAAACGCTTGTAACGCCAGGACATTTTGCAGATTTTTTGTTTGACTGATTAGCTACTAGTTTGAATTGGGTTTTGCGAAAACTGTGGTTCAGAAAACTTATGCTGTAACGCCATGTTGCAAACTTTTTGATTTAGTTTGAGTGATTGGAATTTGCCATTTGCTTTTCAGAGTGGAAAGAAGAGCGCTTGGGGTGTTTTTGGAATACGCAGTGGTCAATAAGCAAGTAGTTTTGTAATGAAATTAAATGTTGTCAATTTTAAGATATTTTCGCAGCTTTATTTGAATTTTTAGCCTTACTTCGCAACATTCTCCATTCTAATCCAGATCGACGGGCAAAGATATCCACTGTCAAAAATCATCGTTGGTTTAAAAAAACTTTTGCAAAGTTCGGTATGTTCCGTGGGTTTTCTAAATACACAGACAATTTGCTGTACTGAAGCCGATACGTTGGACCATTCGATTCACAGAATACGTAGAAATCGATTCACAGAATACGTTGATAAATTAATTTAGGTCAGTTTGATTTGATTGACTTGATGATGCGTATACTGATTTTTTTTGTTTTTTAACCTTCTGATTGGTCACCGACACACATGTGCAGCTATGGAAATCTGCGGGGGGGCGGAGTAACTTTTTCGACCGTGTTTGCTTCGTGAGCTACCTTCAAAACATTCTGGGGGAGCAATCCCCCCGCGCCCATGTATGGTCACCAAAGACCGAACGAAACTGCACTTGATGTAGTTTTGTTAAACTCAAGTACTACATCTTTGTGTCGTTAAGGTCTGTAAGGTTGGAACATACATAGGGGGGTGGGGGGGACCCCCAAAATCGAACCCGTTACACGTATGGTCAGATTTACCTGTGGGTAATCTGTTCTTAATTCTTATCCACCGATATTTATGGTGAAGATATATATATATAATAGTATTCTCAAACACTGGCCTTGGCAAAAGCCGATGTTAAAGCTATACTATATATACTGTTGCAATTGATTTTCTAAAAGTGACCAAAAACTGCTGGACCCTTGAGACAAAAAAACACGGATTACGAAAAAATTTTCTAATTAAACAAATCGCTTTTCATTACGAAAAGAACTAATTTCAGGCACCAAGACTTCAGCTAGTAGTCGCAAAAATTACGCCACCTGTTTTGTCTCAAGGTTCAGCAATTTTTGGTCAGACTAGTTTGAGTTCAGCCACAGCGTAGGATAATCCTGTGAATTTGCAACCTCAAAGAGTCAACCGTAACTCAAACCACCATTAAGGGGGTAATTGCGTTTTTAGGTGTTTTTTTGCAAAGCCATAGCTCAGCGTTTACAAATTCAAATCACAGGGGTTTTTTGGGGAAAACTCTTTTTTAGCAACTTTCAGAAAGACCCCAAAAAACCCCCCCCCGAAATTTAAAACCCCCCCTCCCCCCTAAATAAAAAAAAAACAAAAAACAACGAAAAAACGCCCCACCAAAAAAACTTAACCGTGGGTAAGGATAGCCAACTAACCGTAAGATAATTTTGAGCATACTGCTTTTTGACAGCTGCTGATCTAGTATTAATTACAATAAAAACAGTATGCTCTGCCCATGTGCTAGTATTTCTGCCTAAAAAATTGTAAAGCAGTCATCAAATCATGATGCAAATAAAATGACAAAAAAAGACTGAAAGACTCGGTTTTTTCGGTCTCGGTCTCGAAAAAATCAAGATTTTCATGGCTTCATTATCCATCAGTCATCTTTAGTATATCTCACAGTCATTTTTTTAAAGTTTATATAATTTTAAACGGAGTCTTTTTTTAGACCGCGGTGTAAACCCATTGGAACCCAGTAACAAACGTGTATGTCTGCAGACCAACAATGATGTCAATAAACTGTAAGTAGAAAAACGCGTGTTTGTAGTAATATTAAATTGATTTTAGCGGATCAGAATAGAATACGCACAATATTGGTATTAATCCTGGCTTATACTTTGTCCGTATGTATCCATTTCTGCATTTGTCCGTAAGTGTTTTTTTGCACATTTTATTGCTGGCTATTTATTAGTTTCTAGTTCAGCGCACTGTCACGTATAAAAAATTATTCTGAAGCCACAAATTATCACTCACTTTTGCACAGCTTTCATGTAATATTCTTGGTTACGTACGGAGAAGGGACAAAGACAAAACAGGCACTCTTAGGCAGGCTTGATGCATTGTATATATGCGTTTCCTTCCTGTTTGCCCGTATAACCTACGGAAGCGACGCAACCATTTTCGTCAGACTTTCGGTTTCTTCTGTGAAATATGATAGTCCCCTTAGAGTACTTAAAGGGATTTACGACAGCTCATCAGCGGCCCAGTAGTAAAGATGAGATCAGGGCCGGCTTTTTCGGCCCGGCCCTGATGGATATTTTGTTTGGCCCAGCCCGGCCCTGCTCAAGTTTTTCTACGGCCCGGCCCGGCCCTGATCGGCCCTGATTTTCATTACTTGACAGTTCGATTGCCCTTGTCAGTTGAAGAACTTAGTGTGTGGCCTAAAGGCTTATGCTACTGAATACCTACACACTATAGCTTATTGTGTGAAAAGATCGTGATAAAAACAGTATATATCACCAGGGGCGTACCCAGAAAAAATTTCATGGGGGAAGGACCATTCGATTTTTTGTAATGGGCTAAAATGCACTTTTTAGCTATTGAACTCTTATAAGACGCTTTACAAACGCAAGATCACTAAACCAAAAAGTTGCAGGGGTCTGGGGGCGGCAGCGCCCAGAAAAAACTGCGATTTTTCCAATTTTTAGACCGAATTTGGTCAACTGGAGACGTATCAGAAATTTTTTCCGACAGATCAATTAAAACAAAAGATGCTAGCGTCACATCAGACATGTAGCATAATGTATATACTCATGTATGCATGTATAGGCTTTGACGAAAAATTATAACAAAGAATAGTATATAAGCCACAGAGTCGCAGGGGTCTGGGTGCGGCAGCCCACACGAAAAATAGGGGGAAATTTTTTATTTTTAGAACAAGTTTGGTCAATTGGAGACGTATTAGAAAATTTTTCCAGGATTCCAGTCGAACCAAAAAAACCAAAGGGGGGTACCTTTGTGTTAAATTTAACACCAAACCTTGTATTGCATATGTTACTAAACCTAATAGAACTGTCAAATCGTAAAAGCTACAAAATTCTACAAAAAAGACAAGCAGTATAACTTATATACAAGTATTAATACACAGAGCAACATTGGAAAAGATGCGACAGCGACAAACACTAGGAACACACCACACGATAGGCTGCTACGCAGTTTGTGCCGTTAGCGTACATACATACGTACGTGTTTGCTTCTGACAACAGTCAGGACAGGGTTGAAATCAGGGCCGGGCCGGCCCTGAGGCCCTGATGGCATAGCGGCCCGGCCCGGCCCTGACGCGGCTGGTGTGCGGATCCAGAGATGGGAGGTTCGAATCCCCCCTGGCTCATTCTGATCTTCTTTTTTCAGCTCCGTCCCCCGCTGTCACGCGTCCCAGCCCCCGCCCGTGACTACGTCCGCTTCGTCCCCCTTCAACTCCCAAGTCCAGGCCTTAACCATTGGCCGCTCGCGTTCGCCGGAGAGCTTCTCGCAGCCGACCCAGCCAGAACGACTGTTTCAGTCCAGCCAGTCCAGCCAGAGCTCTGAAACGAGTCCACCGCCGCAAAACTTACAGGTCACTTTAATTTGGCTTGATGGATTTTTTTTTATTTTAATTTTGATCAAAAGACTATATATTACCGCGGAGAGTGACTTAATTTTGTGCATACCGATAAGTATTTTTATTCACATAGTACTATAACATAGTTTCTACATCATGTTATTAGGTGGGCTAAAACTTTTCTAAACTTAAAACTTACTTAAAAAATTCATAAAATTTTGTGATAGTAAGCAAAGTAAGTAAAGTATTAAAAGCAGGTTATAAAGTTAGCTGTTCAGCAAGGTTTAATTTGTAACCTGTCGTTAATCTTATGCTGATCAGGTGGAAATGTGGAATTAATCTTGTTTAAATTAAAGTACATACTATACATTTTATGAAAAGGTTCTTAGTTCTTTTTTCTGCCAGCGAGTAATACTATTTATTTATTTATTTACTTATTTTTTTATTTATTTCGTAGTTTATTTTAATTTTAGGGTGTTCTACAGCGGTTTGTGAAGCGGATGACTCGATTTATCGTCACTGTGTCTCACCAACAGGCCATTCAACAGATTTCCCAGGCCTACCAAAACTACGGGTTCTCCTGGAGACAAAATGGAGCCCAGGTATCACCTGATGGGAATTTTACCTTTTAGGGATTTCTTTAGTTAATTAATTTTAATTTCTGTATCATACCAAACGAGTATGTAGTTTGAAACTGTTTGAAAATCATGCTTAAAATGTTCGCACTATTAAACGGACTCAAGTTTTAGTGCACTACTATTTCAGTCGGATTAAAAGGGGGAGTTACTTGTTGAGCTAGTATGTTGCTTTATCAGGTGCATGTATTTAATTAGGCTTGGATATTCCTGTTAAGCAGGGTTTCAATTTTTTCTGGGGGAGGGGCAAATATCGGGAGTCCACTTTGGTCCTCCCCTGGTTCGTTACGGATCAAAATTTTGACAGAAACGTCGACTTTGAGAACTGTTTTCTTTTCTTAGCAAACCGATGTTTTTGCATAACCGTTTTGTACAAAAAATGCTTCCCCTAAAGGCATACATGTAACGGGGTCAAAATTTTGGGGACCCTCCTGCCCAGATCGACAAAAAATACCCTAAACTTTGCAAAATTTTCTAAAAATTTCGCCAAAAAGTGCCATTTTCTCTACATTTTGCCCAAATTTTGGGGACCCTCTCCCCCGGATCCTCAATTTTGAGGGGGGTCTCCCCCATCCCCCCCTTTATATATATATATGTATATGTATATGCCTAAAGGTGATTTTTACCAAAAAATGCCGACACTGTTTTGCAAACTAGACATTTTTTGAACGTTTTTTAAGTAATTTGCGCATTTTTTATTTATTTTCAGATCACAGCCTCGATTGTGGATTCTCGTCGCTCCGAGCTGGTGCTCAAAACCAATGTCATCTCGTTCGGTGATCGATTGATTTTGGTGGATTTCAGATTGTCTAAAGTTAGTGCAGTCTCTAAAAGGAATTCTAAGCATAATTGTCGGACTGATCGCAGTGACTAATTTTGGGATCAACTTTGAATTTTAAAATAAGTTGAATACGTTTCAGAGAGTTTAGAAAAACAGCGCTAAATGTTGTCAGGCCGTTGAGCCGTTGATTTTAGCCTTTGTTATCCCGATTGGTCAATTCCGGATAAAGCCGAGTATTGCATACAGCAACTGCTTACTAGGGCAAAAAAGTTAAACTTCAACTTTAACTAAAATTAAAAAAGTTAGGGGTCATACTTTAACTTTAACTTCAATTCAACTACAAAAAAGTGAGAGGTCTTACTTTAACTGTAACTTTATTAAAACAGCCTTACTTTAACTTTAACATTAAAGTTATTCAAAAAAGTTATATAAAAGTCATTGATTTTGGGCTTACTTTAACTTACTTAAATTAACGCCGTAGCCTTACTAAACTGTAATTTTAACTTAAACTGAAGCCTTGGCCTTACTTTAACTTTAACGGAAATGGTCTAACTTTTTTGCCCTACTGCTTACGAATTAAAAATGAAAAGCTACATTATGTATATAACATAGTATTATCAAAAATACCAAAGCACAACTGCGCTTTTATTATGGGGGGGGTTGACGCTGATTTTCGGAAATATATGAAAGCTTGTGCTTGTTCCGACATCTGGGGATTTTGCATTTTTTTGATTCTCCCTATCTATCTGGGGCAAATTTTCAGGGCACCTTTTTTCTCAACACCAAGGAGGGGGGGCCTGCCCCAAAGGGTCAACTTTGAAAGGGGCTTTTCCCAAAATCTCAAATCCTGAAACCATGTTCCTTCAAAACTCTTCCATGTACATCTATGGGAATTATTAAAGTGGGTGATCGGAAGATCATTTTTACCTGTTGCATGACATTTTTTGTGACGGTTGTACATTTTTAGATTTGCCTTATTTGCCCTTAGATTACGTATCAGGCTTAGGCACCCTCTTTTTTATTTGCGACCACACATCTTAAGATACCCCATCAGTGGAATGTGAAGTGTGAAAGTAGCCGATTTTGCAAACTTTCGACCTCAAAATTGTCCGGTACCAATCTTAAGTCTCAGCAAGTGAAAACATAGCCAGTGCATCAATATTTTGTTTCAGGGCGACGGTTTGGAATTCAAGCGGTATTTCAGCCGTCTGAAAAATCATCTCAGTCCCATCATCAGCACCGTTCACCACGACTGGACCCAATATCAGCCTTGCGTGCGAAAACCCCGGACCCCGGAACCTCCGAAAAAACAATAAAACTGTTTTGGTTTTTTTATTTTATTTTTTTTTCAGTATTATTGTAAAAGTGCAATCTCCGTTTGTGTGATATAAATAAACCTTTCCATGAATTTGTGTTTAGTTTGTTAGTACCTAATTCGTAGACACTAGACGGCTGATTAATGGTAGGTCTGTCACGTTACGTCCGACTTTTT
Source organism: Trissonchulus sp. WLG1_4 (assembly GCA_030248245.1). Classification (NCBI taxonomy): domain Eukaryota; kingdom Metazoa; phylum Nematoda; class Enoplea; order Enoplida; family Ironidae; genus Trissonchulus; species Trissonchulus sp. WLG1_4. The sequence continues at coordinate 66,805 of JASANF010016060.1, forward strand.
TGGAGCAAAACGCATCGAATGATCAGAGATGCTGAGCGACACATCATGAGTAGACTTAATGATTTCTTCAAGATTTAATGTAAGGTAATCGGTTGAGACCGGTTCATATGCGTCCTTACCCTAAACCCAGTGCTTGTTATTTTGGTCGTTCGCCACTAGGCCGAAACTTCGCCATTAGGCCAAACATGTGTTTGCAGCAGAGATGCACGGGGGGAATCTTTGAGGGGGGGTGCCCGACCCCTGGCGCAAGGGTGGTCTCTAGTTTTGGCCAATTTTTGGCGACAGCCGAAAAATTTTCAGAATTTTTCGATTTTCAACTCATTTTTGGGTACTTTTTTGGCCGCAGGCGAAAATGTTTTGCAATTTTTCCATTTTTTACGCATTTTTGCTGCACTTTCTTGGCCATCAGAGGGGGGGGGGGGTGGGGGGTTGAGGCCAGGGGGGGGGGGGTGCCGACTAGGGCTGGGCACGGATACAAAATCATTATCCGTGTACACGGTTAGTTTCGAAGGCTAGTAACCGCGTGCACACGCTAACTAACGGTTACTGCAATTATCCGCGTGTACACGCTAATTATCCGTGTAACCGTTTACACGGAAACTAACCGTGTAAGCGGTTACACGGTTACTAACGGCTACACGGTTACTACACGGTTATAAACAGTTACACGGTTACTAAACGTCAAGAAGCAGAGGGGGAATTTTCTGGACAGCATCAGCTTAAGAATGACCCAGGGAAGATACGAACCACCATCTCTAAATCTGCAGACCAGCAAGCTACCATTTGAGCTACTGGGACAATGCTGAACTGTCCGCTTAATTGCCTTTATCGGGAAGAATATAGCTTGCACTAGGGTTTTGAGTGGCCGGAAAATTTCCGGAAATTACCAGAGGTACTTTTCCCTAAATTTCCAAGCCGGTTTGGAAACTTTTGAATTGACTGTTTTTTAGGTATTGCTGATCAGCAATGAGTTTTAAATGCAGTGGGAAGCTTTGTTTTTAATTTTTTGCTAATCTTAAAAACCTTTTTGATGCCCATCATCCTATTTTGACCCCGCCTGACAAACAGCTTTTGCGTGAGAGAGTTTGTCTGCGAGCAAATATGGCTGTCAAATGATTGCATTGTGCCGCTAACATTTTGGATCCGCGATTTGTTGGTGCCAAATGCACAGAAGAACAAGAATATTTTGGAACTGAAATTATTTGCTTACCACCAAGCGGGAGGGGCCTACCCAAAATGTTTGTGCTGTTACATGCATGCGTAGGATTCAAACAGTCACAATCGCTGACAAAACGACCATATGTAGTAGTTTTAAAAATGTTTTAAACACAGTGATGTTTTTCTAATTAACGATTGCTATATTCAATCTGAAATTGTAATAAGGGTGGATTTCACAAAGGTGGTTTTACTAAACCATGGTTTTACGTACGTGTTCATATGATTTGCACATAATTTCATTACGAAATATAGCCTGATTCGTTACGAATTTCGTGGATTTTCTTAAACCATGGTTTTAGCTCAGCTGAAATTTCAGCAAAACAGAGACCTGCTACCTGCAGTGCTGTAGGTTTCAAATTTCAGCTGCACTAAAACCATGGTTTTAGAAAATCTACGAAATTTGCAGCGAATCAGGCTATATTTACATAGTAATGAAATTATTTGTAAATTATATAAAAACGTACGTAAAACCATGGTTTAGTTAAACCACCTTTGTGAAATTCACCCGTTCCTGCACAAACCTGAATAAACTAACGCTAGGTATATTGTTTGCCCAGAACTTTTCTGCCGTATGGTCATATTTAGAGTGTTTACGTGTGTCAATTAGCTTATAGTCAAATTTTTTTGAAATTTTACCTTTTTTTGAAAAATTTGGCATTTTTTAGACTTGGCCCCTAAGCGGCCTGGCTGTCCACCTGCCCGGCACGGCCCGCGAAAATTCCTTATGGAAGGAACTCTAACTAAGTGTCGATTTCTCGTACGCTATATTTTAAGCCAAGTTCATACATCAACTTTGTTCACGGAAAAGAATGTTCGAGTAAAGGTCATGTGAAAACTAGCTTGGCGGCTTTAGTGACGTCAGTGAATGTCTACTAAGCAAAATTTGGTTGTCTTTCAAGTTTGACGAGCTTACAGTCAGTTTCAAATGAAAATGCCTCTTGATTTCAAAATTCCGACGCCAGACTAGGGATGTTTTCAGTTAATTGCTAACTGATCCATTTTCAGTTAAAGTTAAGCAGTTACAGTTAACTGATAATAACTGATAACTGAACTGCTCTGATTATGGAAAGCAGTTAAAAACTGATAACTTAACTGCACAATTCTAGAGTTCCTTCGCGGGCCGGTGGCGGGCCGCGGGCCGCGGGCCGGGCCCGGGCCGGGCCGGCCCGGCCCAGCCCGGCCCGGTTTTCTGAGGGGTCGGCCCGGCCCGGCCCGGCCCGCCAAACTTTTCGGCCCGCGGCCCGCCACCGGCCCGGCGGGCCGGTGGTGGGCCGGGCCGCGGGCCGGGCCGGGCCGGTGGTGGGCCGGGCCGCGGGCCGGGCCGGTGGTGGGCCGGGCCGCGGGCCGGGCCGGTGGTGGGCCGGGCCGCGGGCCGGGCCGGGCCGGTGGTGGGCCGCGGGCCGCGGGCCGACCAGTAATAAAATTGGAAATTCCACCAAATTGCACAAAAAACTGCCAAAAAGGCTAAAAATTGTATAACTAGTCTATTACTATCTAACAAAGTAGCTTTTCCCTGAGCCTACCTATGTACTTTTGAAGTGAATTTTCAATAAATTTCTGAATTTGTAATGTAATTTGTAATTTTACCTGTACTAGTCTTAAAATATGGTTCAGACACAAACTTGTGATGTGTTTCTAAGCAAGGATTGCTATATTCAATCATAAATTCAAGGTGATCCTATGCAAACCTAAATTCACTAACGTAATTGTTATTTTATGTCGTTTGTTTCTATGCTTATGCCATTTAGTTTGCACGTAAATACTCTGCCGTATTGTCAAATGAGTGTTTATGTGTTTGAATTTGCTTAGCTGAATTTGTAAGTAGTGTTTTTCGAAAAGTTTTGACTTTTTTGGAAAAATTTAGCATTTTTTGAACTTGGCCCGGCCCGCGGCCCGGCCCACCACCGGCCCAGCCCGGCCCGCGGCCCGGCCCACCACCGGCCCGGCCCGGCCCGCGGCCCGGCCCACCACCGGCCCGCCGGGCCGGTGGTGGGCCGCGGGCTGCGGCCCGGCCCGCGAGCACAGAGGTCGGCCCGGCCCGGGCCCGGCCCGCAAAATTTCCTTAAGGAAGGAACTCTACACAATTCTCAACAGCAGTTAACTTAACTGTAACTGAACTGCTTCGGTTGTAAAAAACTGATTGAAATCAATTAACTGATATTCTTTTCAGTTACCTGCAATAACTGAAAATCATTTTCAGTTATACGTCGAAACATGCATGAAATCATTTGTGGGATTCTTGTTTTCGCTTTATTGCTTTTTTGCAATGATACTCAAGTGTTTGTATTTGTAGAACTGTCGCTAAAAACATTGAAAGGACAAAACGTCAATTAAATGAACGATCGGACTTGAATTTTCAGTTTTGGACCACTTTACGTTCTGCCAAGAGTGCATAATAAGAAGAGTTTTTATGGCCGCAATCAGTCATCCACGTAGAATTATGCAGCGTGGTCTATATCTAAAACGCGCTATCTAGTCATTACTTTGGGGGTTCGACCCCATATTATTTTTGCTTTTTACTAAAAAAATTATTCCACTTTTGTCTGAAAACTTGTTTGAAGTGGACTATTTCCTTCTGAAGATAGGGATCTGAGTGCTGAAATAGTAAGAAGTTAGTTGAACTATAGCGGCTTTTTCCTTCAAATAGTTACCAGAATTTAGTAATTCTGTGCCGGAACTAAAATACTAAAAACTGAACGTGAAGCTGAAATAAAATTAGTTGGTGAATCGTAGCTACCAAATTTTTACCCAGCAAAGGAAGCTTTTGCACCTTTTTGGGGCCTGCTTCTTTAGATTATTATATTTGCGATCATACCTACTTTCAAATGTATACGTCATTTATTGTTACTAATTGCTTGTCACTCTTTACAGAAGTTTAAAGTTTTCGTATTGAAATATATATTTGATCCCATATTGACAAACTGTTTTTGTTTTGAGTGGATTCAAGTGCAACTAATTAATTAGTTAATAATTAATAAGCAATTAATTAAGTAGTTATTAAGTAGAAACTACGTAAAAAACTAGTAAAAATAACAAATATGAGGACTAGCGGAAAGCGGAAACCATCAATTTTAGGGAAATAACTGAAAATATTTTCAGTTAAAGTTAGCAGTTACAGTTAAGTTAACTTAACTGTAACTGAACTGATTAAATTTCTGCAACATTAACTGATAACTGAACTGATCTAATCTTCAGCTAATCAGTTAACTGATTAACTGAACTGATTAACATTTCGGTAACTGAAAACATTCCTACGCCAGACGCGTCGGATGACATCACCCGACTCGCCGGAGGCATTTTCGTTTGAAATACACTGTAGAAAGAATTATTGTATATGTCAGCTATTGAATCAACAAAAATTAGCTACCATACGAGCTATTACGTTCAAACATAGCTTAGTAAGGTCTGTTAATTAAGTTTAATTTTGGAAAAAATAAAAAAATTTAGAAATTATGCAATTTTCGACTTTTTGAGAAACGTTTCCGGAAATTTCCGGAAATTTCCGAAAAAATAAAGTTTCCGGAAATTTCCCAACCCTAGCTTGCACACCCATGTGTATATAAAGTAACACACTAGCAAACAACACACTTAACGCACTATACACTTGCGCACGGTTGTAGGCTATTTGCATAAATGCAGCAGCCCAAACGAACATTTTCCATAACGGGTACACGAACTCGGAAAACGGATTAATGTAGGTAACCGGTTACACTATCCGTTTAGAGTAACCGGTTACACTATCCGTTTAGAGTAACCGCTTACACTATCCGTTTAGAGTAACCGGTTACACTATCCGTTTAGAGTAACCGGTTACACTATCCGTTTAGAGTAAACGGTTACAGTATCCGCGGTTACTGTGTCTTAACGACGTGTACCTACACGCTGTAACCGGTAAGTAACCGCGGATAGTGACCCCTAACCGTGTACACGCTAAGCTTAGCGTGTACACGGTTACACGCGTGTACACGGTTCGTACCGTGTAACCGTGCCCAGCCCTAGTGCCGAGTGCCGACCCCCCTCAGGGGGTTGTGGATACCCCCCCTACGCCCCCTATGTGCATCTATGGTTTGCAGAGTACACATTACATTACACACATTAAAGTATGTAAAACAGTACATATTACCCGTTCAGTGCAAATACAGTCCAGACTTTTTTTTTTCTTCACCTCCCGCCTTAAGGGTTTAGGGTTACAATACCATGCAATATGCATACTGTATGCTGTATGGTGAAAGACTGGACATTTTTGATAATTGTGCTCAATAAATTTGTATTTATTTTTGGCCTAACGGCGATTTTTTTGGCCTAGCGGTGACACGCCGTTATTTTGCCCTCATTGAGAGAGCTTCGAGGAAACGGCTGTCAAATAACTCAACTCATTTTATTTAGATATATTCTTATTTTTTCAGTCATTGTTTCACGTTCGCTGCATTGTCAGTTGTCACCCACTGGTGGGTGACATCATGCTCACGTAATAAGCATGTCACCCACCGTTGGGTGGCAACATAGATGAAAAAAGGAAGTAAAACTTTACACTATGCGTAGTAAAGGTACAATAAAATATATCTTACACTGACGCGGCAGCAGCCACGTCTCCAAAAAGTTCAAAATTAAAGAATAAAACAAGCTAAATCTTCGGCAAAACCTTGATTACCAAGGATGAGCAGCTCATTTGTACCATCAGTGAAACATTAATTGACAAGGTTTCGTAAAAGTGTACAGCAGTTGTGATTAAAAAAGCTATGCAATAACAAGGCAGTACGATACTACGATCGTCCAATTTCAGATTAACTTTGAAAGCAAAATCAAAATTATTTTCAGGAATCAAAACGTGTTTAACTACTATATCTTAAATTTAAAATGCATATCTAATCAAGGTCTATTGACTAATTTTTTGCCCTAACAGTTCACACTTCTGCAACGCGAATGAATAAATATTTATTGGCAAATCGATATAATATTACACAATATCACTTTCAAAGCATTAACATTGTAATACCTACCAATAATTAAGGTGGTATTTCCAGAAACAGTTTTTTCGTATCGGCGAAGAAACTAATTTTATTAAAGTACACCAAACAAGCCCAATCTGCGGCAAAACCTTCAGTAAGTATTAAGAATTACGTTCAAGTAAGCTGACCAGCAGGTCAGCTAAAACCTGTTGTGCGGCAGATAATTATCTTATTGTAAAATGTGTATGCCAAAGTTAAAAAAATTATCTTACAGTAAGTTGTTTACCTATGCAAAAACCTGAATAGTTTTTATTATCTTACAGCAAATTATGTAGGAACGAGTTGTTTTGATGAGTGAGAAGTGTATTCAATTTTTCATGACCATCCAATGACTACAGTTTGCCGGAATTGTAAGGTAAGATGCTGCCAACAAAATTATCTATTCAAAATGTACGTACCTAAACCTACAATTACAAATAAAAATACACTCACTCAAACAAAAACACCGAAAATATTACTTAAATATTGTTATACGTTAATTATTTGTAGGTAAACCGTTCATGACTGGTCACGCTAACTATTCACCATCACTGTTTCAAGAGACACGCCTTTAGCAACATGGTATTTGCTGGTAAATGATAAGCACCCACGGGCTTGTATGAGATTGTCGATTTGAAGTTAATTTTATTGTGATTCAATTGAATCTTTCAATCACGTTTTGTGTTCAGACCGACAATTGGCTCCGTTTTACATTTTAGTTGAATCCGCTATCTGTTTGTATGTGGCCGGTTAGCTCAGATGGTAGGGCGTCCGATCCGTAAACGGAAGGTTGGTGGTTCGACTCCAATCCGGCAGCTCCTTTTCGAATATTTTCGACCTGACATTTTGGTTTTATAGCAGAATACAGTCAATGAACTTAAGGGAAGCTGCACATAATTAAGCGACAAATGCACTGTAAATCTAGGTGACACAGGCACCTACACACACGAGCTGATGTTAAACACGCAGACAGACGCAATTCCTGCACAGTTTAGTGTTATAACGCCAGAATCAAAATTAAAGACCTGTTGTGCTGTGGCACAACAGGAAAAAATACGCAGAGATTAAAATTTCATGGTTAAGAGTTAAGACTAGCTGCGTGCTGAACTGTGAGCCAACGCAACGCGGTAGGTAGGTAGTCCTAAGCTGGAATGTTAACCGATTAAAAACAGCGGTCGACAGTCAGTTTTGATCTACTCGTGAAAAATTTATATATATCGAGATATATACATATCTTATATACTTGTCTTCATGCGTCACATCAAATTGCAATATTATTATAATATTAAGACCCAATCAATAAATTCATCGTTTATGGAACACTTTCATAAACAGCACCATGGCAACGAAGGTGAGACAAACGACGAGCATCAGCAGCCACATGAGGCAGTCCCAGGACGCGTAGGCGTATTTCTCCAGACGCTCTGACTCCAGCTTCAGTCTGGCTTGGTGCTCGTCCACTAGCTGCTGCAGTCGGCTTAGGGCCTGGCAGTAGAGAAAAAGACTATTATATCATACCAGTCTTGAAAAAACAGTGCAATAACTAATGTCAACAACTAAGTGCACGCTGCTAGATTCACAGTGTGCATTAGAATCTGGTACTACTTTTTAGTGTGCACTTAGCAACTATTCACACTGGAATGTGAAGCCCGCGTGCATATACTCGTGCGCTGCGCACACTCGTGCATGCACTTGGCGCTTCTCGTTACAGTGCGTGTAAATTACTGAGTGCACTCTATATATCCTATAACCTACACTTATGAAGAATGAGAGGCCCGTCATATAGGCCCCAATAAATATCGGACTACGTCACAAGATCAGTGCGTCTAGTTTAGACTAGTTCGACCAGATCATCTACTGTTTGGGCCCTACTTTATTGTCTTCTGTGATGACGTGCCCCGAGCTGATGACATTGTCCTTAAGGTGCTTGGTGGCCTGCAGAAATTCGTCAGCCAGTCTGGCTTGCACCTGGTTGTGGTGAGACAGCACGGCGTCGATGTCCGACGAGCCCCCCGCAAACAACGAATCGTCTGACGGGTTGGGCTCCGCTGAAAGAAAAAACTATTAGTAGCTCCTTCCGATATTAATTAATATGATTAATTAAAGAAGAGGGGAATGGTGCCAATTAGTCCTTCTCATAATATAATTATTAGAGGGGGGAACACTCAAAATCGAGGGTCCAGGGAGGAGGTCCCGAAAATCTGGCCAAGGTGGAAAAATGACACTTTTTCAAAAATATCGGTAAAATCTTCGGTATTTTTAGTCTATCTCTGGGGAGAGGCCCTCAAAATTTCGGATACCGATACAACCTTCTGTCCATGGCGTTCCGCAAAAAGTATAAGTATGACCCACGCTTCAGAAACAAACATAGTCCCATGTGCAAAAGTTCACTGTCAAAATATTTACACCGCAGGATCAGGGCCAATTCCTAAAATGGATAAAACGGATTGAATTAAATTTGTTTTGCCAATAACTGGTGACATCGGTTAACATGAATTTATACAAAATTTGCGATAGCAATTATTTTTAGCACCTCCCACTTGTGCAAATTTTTTTAAGTCTATCTCAACATCGAGATAAGTTATTAGGCCAACAATTTTTAATCTAATCCGTTAAATTCATTTTAGGAATTGGCCTTCAATGTTCATAATTGGGATTGGCAAATAAAATTTCTAAATAAAATGCAGTGAAACTGGTAGCGGGTATTTTTAATGTTTAGTTAATGCGTATTTTGCTTAGTCAAACCCTTACCCGGTTGGATGCACTGACCCTCAAAAAAAGGTCAATAATGCTATACAGTCAATCTATCTATATTCACGCGACAAAGTACAAAAAAACGTACTTAACCAATTAATTAATTCAATAAATTAAAAATTTCATTCTTGATGCCAACAGTGAGAACCACATAATATGGGCGTTTGAAGGGTTTCACCGACCCTCCCCACAAACCAGAAACGACGCCGTGGGGATATGGAACGTTAAAACAACAACAACAAACCAGAAACATACTCCCCCCCCCCCGGATATTTTTTTAAACCCCCTAAACCCCCTTATTCAATCCCTGCTTTTGTTTGAGTAACACTGCCCCCCCCCCCGTACCTCCCAGCAGTTCCTTGCGCATGTCGCAGGTGTACTTGGCCTTGGCATCGATCTTGATCTGTTTCATACTGGGCCCCCGCCGTTTCCTTAGCTCAGAATCGTCCGGGGGGGCCGGGTGAGTCTTGACGGGCGAAGCAGGCACGCGTAGATTTTGCACCGCTAACACTCGGGCGTCGATGCTTTCCTGAAAATAAAATGTAAATAGGGGGGTACTTGGGCAGGTAGGTTATTGGGGGGGGGGGGGGGGGGCGGGGCAATGCTTTCGTCTACTGTTCCTTCGTAAGTTTCCGGTTTTGCTTCGTGAGCCTGAATCACCAATTTTGGGGTCGAGAGCGGCTTTCTAGGAATTCTGAGGGGGGGGGGGGTAGTGAAGTGAGGTTGCCAGCTACGGGGGGGGGGAGTAAATGCGCGTAATATAATATGTGCTGAAGAAAGGCAGAGTGTTACGGTACGGAATTTTGGGGGGGGGGACAGTGCGCTCCTTCAAGCAGGTGAGCGTAGTTAGGTCCCATAAAAATTTGCTCACCGGGGTTCCCCCGTAAACACCCACATGGATTCAGTAACAGCTATTTCATTTTTGATTTTTTTATATATTAATAAATTACCTTGCATGCTGCATTTAATAACAAGGGTTTTTGTTCATGTTTTTAATTCAGCTTGCTGCTTGCTTGCTCTGCATGATGCTGTTATTTATAGTCCGTCTGAGTGTAACTGATGGCGCACACAGCTTGCACTAACATACACAATATGTATTTATTTCTGGTTAATCTTATGCTTGCTTAGTTTTTTTAGACGATGCTGGTGAGTTTATTTAGTGTAGTTTGGTTTAGTTTATTTTGCTTGATATTAATTTTCACACATTAGGTTGGCGCTTGCCATTATTTAATCACGCCCCCTCCCCTTGAGACGCTTAAGTTATTTTTATTGCTGACCAATTTGCAGGTTCTTTTCCGTGTTGCTGTTGCTTGTGTGTATATACTTTTAGTGCATGTCCGGGTATCGTTTGCTACCTCACAATCTCAGCGAACTACGAAAGTAAAACGGCACGAATGTCTAATAGGTTAAAGAAACTAGGTATGTCGCCTTTTGTGTTAAATAGTGTAAGCATGACCCATAAGGTTTTATTTATCCTAGACTAACCTTGTCTCTTTGCTGTGTAGATGCTTAGAATTCACTAGTATAATATATTTACTTCATACCACAACAAGTGTCTACAGTAGGTGTGTTTTGATGATCAAAATCAAAAATCAAAATTGTGCATCAAAATTAATTTTGATTTTTGATGCAGCATCAAAATCAAAATCAATTTAAAATTTGACCATGCATCAAAAATCAAAATCAAAAATGGTAGTTTTTAGCTCCGCATCAAAAATCAAAACCAAAAATCAAAAACCTTTTTAAGTTTGCATTTTTGATTTTTAATTTTTGATTTTTGATGCAGCGTGCAAAATTGTTATACTACAGTACGACCAAGGTGGATTTCACACGCGCACACACAATGTGGTAAAAAAATCAATGGTGGCCTTGCTCTGCTGGCTCGTGTTGCGTCTGCATGACTTAACTGTACATCGTATTGTTTTTTGCTGTTCGCGCTATTGGGTCACTCACTAATTTTCAGGTAATGTAAGTTTTGAAAGATTCGGTTAGCTAGTAGTTATATTCTCGTTAAATAATAAATGCGTAGTTATAATTCCAATTTATTAATGACGAAATTTAACTTAGAGTTCGCAATCGGGTCGGGTTGGTGCGGGTCGGGTTGGTGCGGGTCGGGTCGGGTCGGGTTGGGTCGGGTCGGGTTGAGATTTTCCAATCCGCGGGTTGTGCGGGTCAGTTCGGGTCAACAATGGGTATAAATCCGTGAGTTTTACATTAAATTTTTCTGCTTTGATGATAATTTCAACCTAATGTACCCGCTGCAGAGTGACGTAACAGCTTTTCAGAATTCATAGTTCTTTTTAGCCAAAATTAGCTACTTTAGTCCATACATGAACATGGAGTCTCGGTTTGGAGAGGGCTTGTCCCGGGTTTTCAAAATTTTAGGGGGGGGGGGGGGCTTGTTCCGCCGTTCTAGGGGCTTGAACTGACAAAAAAGGGGTCATTTCCCATTTTTGCATAAAAATAAGAAATTATTTGCAAAATTCGGACATTTTTAAGCGCTTTTTTTCGGTTTTTGCTCATTTTTGAAGCATTTTACACTTTTACAGCTATCTGAGGCGATGTTTGAATTATCGGGCAGTTTTTTAGCAACAAAGAGGGGGCTTGCCCCGACGGGTCAAAACTAAGGGTGGTCTTGCCCTCCCCCAAATCGCTTTGCTGCATAACTTTGCTCAAACCAATCAAAAGCACATGTTTTTAGTATCAAATGAAAGCTAAAGAACTGAACTTTAATGTGGTACTAATTATTTTAACTAATCTTGAACTAAAATTGCTGAAAAATGACTGTAAACCTGAGAAATATTGAAAAATTTAGTATCAAATTTTGAAATTTTATTACTTTCACATACTGCGCAAGGTCACAGCGTGTCTATTGATGCTAAATTTGTCAGATTTGGTTGAGTATTTGCTGAGTTACAGCGAATAAAACGGGCCAAAAATGACGTTTTCAATGGAAAAATCAAAAATAAAAAAATCTATAATTTTTGACAGGTGCATGCTATAGTGATGTTGTATATATCGTTAGGCGCAGAATGGAATGGGCTATCGAATGATATATATATAATACATTAGGTTTCCTGCAAATAGGCGGAAAAAATAGATTTTGATTGAATTAAAAATTTAGACTCAAAATTTTTTCAAATATTTCAAATTCATCAAAATCTCCATCAAAAATGCTTTCGAATGATATATACATTGTGGGGGTTACCTCAAACGACTAAGCTGCTATGAAGCAATAAGTTTCCATACATACACTTTTTGGTCCGACTATAGTACGTCAAGTGTATGGTATAGTCTGGGTAGTGGGTACCTAGCCAATTCTCAGACTATCAAAGCTTTACGATATGTGACTAGCATAAGGGTGGTCAGCCTGAAACGCTTGTGTTTACTTGGCAGTTTTTGCAGAAATCAAAAATCAAAAATCAAAAATCAAAATCAAAATTATAAATTTAAAAGTCTGCATCAAAAATCAAAATCAAAATTCCAAATTTTCGGCAACGCATCAAAAATCAAAATCAAAATTCCAAATTTTTGGTAACGCATCAAAAATCAAAATCAAAATTCAGCAAAATTGCGAAATCAAAACACACCTAGTCTACAGCAGTGACATCTGGCATTCACTAAAGTGTTAATTTTTGCTTTGTACGCTGACGCATGTCTTGTTTATTGATTGTGGCATAATTCCTCCATAATCCTGCTTTGTCTGCTTTTATTTTGTCAGTTACAGGCCTTGCACGATAAAACGAGTATCGTAAGTCTCCGTAAAAGTAAGTTAAATATCATAGTCATACCATACCTCCTCAATCTGCAAAGCTGCAAAGGACAGAAGAAGCAAGCAGTAAGTCATGACAAAACTAAATAACACCAGGAAATTTCCCCTCTGAGATAAATGTTCGCTTACGCCAAGGCCAACCGGCTTGCGGGGAGGTGCCCCAGCCACTGGATGGGCCCCTAACACACGCACGCAAACACTCACAGGGCGTAGCCAGTCCTTTACAAGCTACCTTGCAGAATTATTACATTTATCTTAATACAAAACCTCTACGCCAACCCGGCTTAAATACCCTGGCTACACTCTCGTGACACAAAACCTAAATAGAAACACGGGAAGCTTCACACTATACATCACGCCCGTTTGTAAACGGATGCTAGGGTCCAGATGGCTGGGGTGGGCGACACGGGATAGCCAGTAAAACCGGGCCTTCCGCTCCCCTAGCGTGAACCTCGGATTACTTAGTGGCCCCCCCACAGCTAGGCGCTTCACACACGCTTACTGCGAATATTTGCCGTATATAATACGCCTGCTGTTAAGCCACGGTAGTCCGCTCATCCTTCTCAGGGTGAGATCGACTTGTGTTGTCCACGAGCAACTCTGTAGTCGAGAGGATGGTAAAAAAAACGGAATTTTGGGTTTAGAAGAATAAGTTTCTGTAAAAAAATCGGTACGGCTCTATAAAAAATTGAACTTAAATAAAATAACAAGTTAAATAAAATTTTAGAAAAAAAATTTAAAGAAATCTAACCTAAAAAATAGATAAATCTAACCGTTTTACCAGCCGTCAGAAATCCATCCAAAAACTTGACTTCTTCGCTATAGGTTATCAAAGTGTCTTCTTCCAGATTTCTGAAACAAATTTAAAAGATCGAGACGAATAGAATAAAACAAAATTTTCGTAACAACAAAACATTCATTGTGGCAAAGCTTTTGGGGCGGGATGAATTTTTAGATTTAATAGCTTTTATTCGTGCTGGAACCTAACAATGCATAAAGGCATATTACATGCAAAAACAATGCATTGTAGTTTTAGCTCGGAGCGATAAGAAAACAAACATGCAAAACAGGAAAACTTTATAATCTGCAACTGCAATGCTAACTCAGAATTGATTAATTGATTAGTGAAACAATATTATTACTTTGCTGCTCAAAAAAGTTTTCGAGCGAAGTTTTCAAACTCTACGTACAAAGTGGCTCCTTTTCATATCTTCTACTAAATTGCTGAATTAATTCGCAAATTAAGTTTAGCACTCTTTCTAAACACAAAACCCTGAAGAGAAGACGCTTTTCCAAACTGACTAGACACTAACCCTTTGCTTTTGAGCGACTCCAGAAATCCATGGAGAGTTTCAACGTACTAAAACAAATCCAGAGGCCTGTTGCTCAACTTGACAAGTCTTACAATTGTAACGATTGTAAGTGCGAAATTTGGTGATTACTGATTCAAAATGAATTTATATGACGAATTCGTAACGAAACACCTGAGTTTGCACTCACAATATTGAATAAGACTTGTAAAATTGAGCAACAGGCCGCAGTTAGTCAATCAACTTGAACCCCTGCCCTAGTTTGGAAGGTGGTTGGCACCACAGATGTACAGTTCAAGCCCTCGAAAAGTCGGGACAAGCCTCCCCCCCTAATATTTCGAAAAATCCGAGACCAGCCCACGTGGACCGATACCCCGTGTACATGTATGGTTGGCACTGCGCTTCCGACAGACTTCAGAGTTCCCTACTCTTCTTCCAAACGTACATTATATATAATGTACATATGTTGTTGTTGCTATATATATCACTCTGTGTAAATATTACTAGAAACTTGCAAATATTGGCTCATTAGACCAGGTAGTTTTCTTGCAATTGCTAAACAACAAAAGCAACGGAGCCAAGACGAGTAATGAACCTGGGTTTGCCCGAAATTTTTGGACCCTTTCCTTTAAAATTTAAGCCCCTCCAAATTCGGGGGTCCTTCCTAACCACCCCATCCCTACAAAACCCACAAACTTTTTCCAGTCTCCACAGTTGCGTTTGGTCGATACTTTGTGCCGACTTCTTGCACTGTGCCAGCAGTCGTCGAAAACTGATTTCCAAATGTCGGTGGTCCGATTTCCAACCAGCGTCCACGGCCATTTTTCACAAAAAATGGGTTCGTTTAAGTAGGATTCGATCCCACGCAGGTTCTTCTACAAAACATCAGAATATGGCGGTTTTGACTGTTTTGAAAGCAATTAGACAAGACCTACTACTTAATTGGCCACTTTAGGATCGATTCATACTTACAGCCGTTTGTCGGAACAATCGTACCACAATTTGATAAACGCTTAGTCGCGATTATTTCGTAATTTTGCGGACTGAACTGACATACGGCTGTATAAATTGACCTATGAAAAGCTTGTTAAAGTAGGTGAACTAGGCATAGGACAGGGCAGACAGTTTTCCGCCCCTTGTTTGCGAGGCCTTTTCTGACCGACGTTTCCGCAGAATGTTTGGCAAAAAGTGTTCAACAAATCACCAAAACCAATTGCATAGTATGCTATTTAGTGTACAACAGTCCACAAATACCGACCTTTACGATACCACGATACCGTTTTTGATCCATCAGCACACTGAAACAGTTCACTGTCTTTTGCACAATGATTAAGACCTTCAATAGCAACTTTACTGAACATCAACGCCCAAAAAAAATGCAAGTACATAAAAATAGATTTACTCAATGTTGGCAGAAAAAAATAAAGCAACTAACTATACAGCAAACATATTAAGACATGTGATATAAGTGTACATTCATACTTCGATAAGGCATACCCACGTAAACATTAGGGTCGATTCATACTTACAGCCGTATATCTGTGCAGCCGGCAAAATTAAGAAATGATCACGCCTCTCATAGTGTATTAAATCAGTTTGTGGCGTGATTATTTCGATTTTGACGTCTGAACGAACATACGGCTAGAAGTATGTATCGACCCTGAAGCCAGTACGTACGCTTCATATTTTTGTGCATGTCCGTTCCCACAGCAAAATCGAACTAAAGTAACAAATGTTGTCGAGGAACCAAACACATAATAAATACCGCATCGACAACAAAAAAGTACAAAAAACAAGGGTTAACTCATAACTGGACCCTAACCTAAGTAAAAAAATGTTAGCGCCAATCGGTGCTTTTGCAAAGCTTAAGTCTTACCAAAAAATGCTGAACCCTGAGACAAAACAGGTGGCGTGATTTTTGTGACTACTGTCTGTACTCTTGATACGTGCAATTAGTTCTTTTCGTAATGAAATCGCGTGTTTCGTTTTGTGTCAGGGTCCAGCATTTTTTGGTCAGACTTTAGGTATGTAGATTGATTCATACTTAATATAGCCGTATGTCCGCTCAGGGTTCAGCGGACACAAGAAAACAAAAAATCATGAAACCAATTACACTTATAGATAGCCTGTGGGGGGCTTGTTTTTTCAGAATTTAGTAGGCTGTACTAAAATCATCTCTCAACGAATATGAATCCACAAAATATTACAAAAAACAAATATGCACAGATTTTTTCTGTGAAAATTATGATTGCCCAGCTAGTTTCACGAACAATGCAAAAGTGTATAAAATCATAGTAAACGACAAATTAATGAAAATGGATAAATTTCTGATAATGGTTTCAAAATGACCTTTTGTTAGACCCAACCACAGTTCGAACCTTTTACATACATTTTAAAACAACAAAAAGTATGAGTGTGTGACAGAAAAAAATCTTAGGAGAATTTGGAAAGTCATTGAAAGATTCAACTCTACCAATAATAGTAATAATATTTTTCAATATTCAGCGGACTCCAATAAATTAGGTTAGCTAAGGATTCAACCAATAGTTTTGCGCAAATCAAAATCAGCCAACACACATGAAGATACGGTTACTTTTAATTTTTTAAATCATTTACGGAGGTAATTGCGTTTTTAGGTGTTTTTTTGGAAAGCTATTGCTCAGCGACTATAAATTCAAATCACAAGCGGTTTTTTGCATCAAGTAAAACAATATCTGACCTAAATGTATGCCATGCATTGAAATCTAGCCTTCAATTTTGTTTCCAGTACATGCGGCTAAAGAAAGGTCCTGTCCAATTTACGGATTTTTTACAAAGTTTGCGCGGGTCTTTTCTGTTATTCACCCACCAGTCTGGAATTCGGAATTTACAGAGCCGATTTGAATAATTTTTGCACCAATGAACTCCTCTTAACCTCAGGACATCAAAAATTCAATTTTTAAAAAAATTAAATTTTTAACAAAAATTTTGAAATTTTATACAAAATGCGGATTTTTTGATTTTCTAAGCTGAGGAAAGTGTTCCATACAAGAATTTTTAAGTCTTGAATCGTTAAAATTTTAAAAATTTGAAAATTAATTTTTTTAAAAATTGTAATATTTTTCAAAATTTGTTTTTAGAATTCCTGAGGTCGAGAAGTCCGTTGGTGCAAAAATTATTCAAATCGGCTCAGTAAATTCCAAATTCCAGACTTCAATTCCAAAAGACCCGTTTGCGCCACAGCTCTAAATCATACGAATATCTGTTGGGGCTCAAGCTGGTAAGGTTTTTGTCATGTTTAAAATCCCCAGGCATGCCCCCCACATTTTTTAATAACTAGTCAACTTACTGAGAAAATAGCTGAAAAATAAACGCACCGAAAATTTTAAGATACTTTCTTGTAATTAAAGCCCCCTAAAAATGTCCACAGGTTAAATTCCGAAAAAGTGAGAGAAATGCCTGGGGATTTGGACCTTTACAGTACCGCGCCAAAAATTCATGCTCGGGCCTCACTTGTAACTTGAGTTCTGTCGGCGCAAAGTTTACATAGAGATCGCAAAAACCTCGAAAACGCAACTACCACCTTAAATCATGAATCGTGTAAGTTTTCGTTTATATGGCGCAAAGGATTTAAACAAAGTCTCACCAGAGATTCAACTCGAACTGATTTAACGGGAGTTTAAGTCGAGCTCAGATTTGACTAAAACTAATTTGTAGCTGACTGCAGATGAATAAGTAATTAATAATCAATATTAATCAATTACACGGTCAGTAAAATTACATATTACAATCACAAACTAAGCATCCTGAAATTGGGCAAAATTAGAGAATGAGCCTGGGTTTTTTTTTTCGCAAAAACGTTCGCAATTGCGAAAAAAAATTGCTGATTGCGAAAAATTTTCAAACCTTTTCGAGGGAAATTTTGACGCAGTGGAGATGATCTCGTAAGGTCTATGTGCTGATTTTTGTGGTTTAGTCGGAAAACATTTCCGATACGTCCCCAATTGACCAAATTTGCCCTAAAAATTGAAAATTTCTCTGACTTTTGATTCCCCAAGCCCGGACTCGTGCCACTTTGTGACTTGATGTTTCTACTGACTGTAAATGGGACACATTTCCTTCCATGTCTTATCACCGACTGCATGTAACACTAATAGACAGGAGTCGGAGGTGACATAATTAAGTAACAATTCAAAATGTTAGCATTTTCAGGC
Source organism: Trissonchulus sp. WLG1_4 (assembly GCA_030248245.1). Lineage (NCBI taxonomy): Eukaryota > Metazoa > Nematoda > Enoplea > Enoplida > Ironidae > Trissonchulus > Trissonchulus sp. WLG1_4. The sequence goes on from JASANF010016060.1 coordinate 85,040, forward strand.
CTAACTTGGTCCTTGGCCGTCGCCGGGTCGAATGAAATTGCTTTACGGCTGAGCATCGATTGTGGAAATTGTGAAAAATTACACAAAATTCTCAGGACGGCTACATAAATTTTAATAAAAATGTCGAAATCGTTGCTTTTTGGCCAAAAATGGTGAAAACTATGTCAGTCTTAATCCTGTATAGGCGGAATAATGTTTTATTAACATTTAAATGTAAAGTCTACTGTGTTAAGTAACAAAACTAAGTCTGCGAAAAAAAAATTGATTTTGCGAAAAAAATTTCAAGCTTTTCGCAAAATTGCGAAAATTTGCCAGCGAAAAAAAAACCCAGGAATGAGCAAACAAATGATACAAATAAATTATATAAACAACAAGCCAATAAAATGCCACAAACTATTAGACAAATCTCCATAAACTTTAACGAATAAAAACTCTGTTAACTTATAAAAAACTATAGTTAAGTATAATATATAATGTTATGTTGCGTGCGCGGCTACTTAATACATGGATATAATATTTTAAGCTAAATTTCGAAAATAAAACAAGTATTTTAACAATTAGTCAGTTCATACTACATAATGAATACGCATTGACATTATTCCTATTATTTCATAGACCACATAAACAAAGATGATAAAACAGTTCAACAGTGTAACATTTTAAAGAAAAAGAAAACATAAATAAAAATTAATAATTGAACAATATAGTTTGGCCGGAAACACAGTTAGCAAATGGGTGACTGACAGCAACCAAAGCTTGTAGCAAAGGATACAAAGGCAATATAGACATCAAGTGAGATAACAGACACCTTAAACGGTCAAAGGTCCTTGAAATAAAAATAATGGTCTTAACTGGACTTGAATTTAAGGGGGTAATTGCGTTTTTAGGTGTTTTTTTGAAAGGCCATAGCTCAGCGTTTACAAATTCAAATCACAAGCGGTCTTTTGCATTAGGTAGAACAATATCATTCCTAAATGTATGCCATGTATTGAAATTTAACCTGTGATTTTGTTTCCAGTATAAGCGACTAAAGAAAGGTCCTTTCCAAAATGTTACAATTTTTTACAAAAAGTTTGCGCCACAGCTCTGAATCATACGATTACCTGTTTCGGCTAAAAGTTGGTAAGGTTTTTGACATGTTTAAAATCCCCAGGCATGTCCCCCACTTTTTTAATAACTAGTCAATTTACTGAGAAAATAGCTGAAAAGCAAACGCACCGAAAATTTAAGATATTTTCTTGTAATTAAAACCCTTTAAAAATGTCCACAGGTGAAATTTCGAAAAAGTGAGAGACATGCCTGGGGATTTTGACCTTTACAGTGCTGTCCCAAAAATTTATGCTCAGGCGTCACTTATAACTTGAGTACTGGTGGCGCAAAGTTTACATAGAAATCACAAAAACCTCGAAAACGCAACTACCACCTTAAACGAACTTCAGTCTTGTTAAACTGTCTTGAGTATTTTTTCCTTTTTAATCTCATTATAATTGTAAACGTATAAACTTAATTAAACGTTTTGTTTGTTTTTTTTTGGTTGTAATCGTGGCCTAAATAAACACTTAATATTTTTTGTTAGTTTTGTTTAAGCATGCTTTAACTGACCAGCGCAATTAAAAAGTTAAAAGTCCGCGGCAACTTAAGTCTACCTACTTCTGACTAAACTTGAACTTTGCAGCTCTATTGATTCATTTTCAGAATGTGACAATTTAAGTCCAAGTTAAGTCCAATCAAGGCAATGGGCTAGAGTCAAGGAATTTAGCGATAAAAAATTAAATTCTGCACAAAATAAACAAAAAAATGTCAACTTGTGAATTTTATACAAGCTGACAAGTAGAAATGAAGTTAACTGCTGATTAACGTCTATTATACCACTTTAAATTGTATCGGAGCAATACAGAGTGAGTATATACATGTCACCCTTGTAATATAGCTCAAATTCCTTGACACAAAATTATCTTCTGAAAACAATTAATACAATGTGTACAGAAATATTTCGTCGCAGTGCTATCAAAACATAAAAAATAGACAAGATTTGCACTTCCCCGTAGTTTACACACCAATTATTCGTTTTAATTGTACTTTATTACTTCTTTATTAGACTGAAAAAATTACTTAACTCTGAGACAAAATTAAGTATATACAAGAAGTAGTCGCAAAAATCACGCCAACTGTTTTATCTGAAGCCCCAACTGTTGGTTAGAGTGTAGCAGATTACGATAGACTGCACCAATAAGTTTAACTTAAGCCTTAGCTTGAACTAAATTCCAGTTAAATCCGTTTAGTTTAATCCCAGCTAAATCCGTAGCAAATGCCAAATATATAACTCTGATTTTTATTAAAATTTCAGCAACTAAAAATTTACTCGCCAACTGCATCGCTGCAGCACACTTGAACCGATTTAAGAAATTTAAGCCTGAGCTTATGGGCTTAAGCTAACTCCCAGATTAAACCAATTTGGTGCAGTCCACCGATAATGATTTTATATTTTGTAACATTCTGCCATATTCATGCGTGGCGAGCCAAATATCTGACTACCAACCCCCCCCCCTATTAAACTCCAACAACTGTACAAACAAAATTAATGCAACGTTTTGATGAACTGTAGGACAATTAATAGTAGTGGCCATCAATGTGGTGAAAATTAATGTGGGCCAAAGTAGATAAAATCCTCATGTTTCAATTAATTAAATTAATAATTAAATTCCCGAATCAACCAACTATGCCTTGGAAACACTTGATGACAGCATCACTAAAACAAAATCAAAAATAATTTAAATTTTAAATTTAAATTATAAAAATTTTTAAATAACAATTTTATTAAATTTTTTATAAAAAAATAAATTTGACAGAAAAACGAAAGAAGTGATCACAAATTATATACCTCGATAACAAGGGCGTAGCCAGGATTTTCAAAAGGGGGGGGGGGGTCGCACCTTGTCGACTTTTTTGCTCACTCAGTGATAGTAATTTTGAAGTTGAAGTGGAGTTTTTAGCGATTTTACAGCTAAATTGGAGAATTTTTTATTTTTAGGCCAAATTTGGTCAATTGGAGACATATCGGAAATTTTTTTCGGCCGGGCAATAAAAACCAAAGGGTGGACCCTTGTGTACAATTTCTTTAGGTTCGACCAAAGGGGGGGGGGGGTCGCGACCCCCACGACCCCCCCTGGCTACGCCCTTGCTCGATAACCATAAATTCCAAAGACTGACCCAAACGTATGTAAAAATGTCACCAAAAGTTTGGTAGGCCTTCCTCTAATTTTGACGCAATTCTCGGTTAGATATTCTTTTACTAATTACTACAAGTAAATTTAAAGCTCAGTATTAAATCGGCTACACCACCGAAAACATGAAAGTTACATTACTGAGAAACTGAGATAATATTAATTAATTAGTTACTTAATTCTGAACCAATCCCCAACTAAGCTACGTATTAAGCCTCTAGCAACTACCCAAACCGTCACTCACAGGATTCCACTGATTCCACAAATTTTATTACTCAAAAAATTGTATATACTATATAAATTGAGTTAAGACTTAGAAAGCAAATAATAGATTCATTTTAACCGCAAAAAACAGCTGAACCAGTGACATACCGGGCGTAGGGAATATAGGATATGGAATACCAAGTCATTGCGCAGAACTGGATTATGCAGAACAGGATACACAGACCACCCTTGTGCCACTGAAACACAAAAAAAACAAAATAAAAATATTACAAACATCAACCAAGGATTAAACACACGAATAATTTTGCCTAACTGCAGCCCCAAAAAAATTTATATATAGTGGTATGGGGAAAAAAACCTTACGCGTTTTGCGGGGAAAAAACCCTAGTGCTTCCTGACCGAACCTTACGACATCGGACCTTTTTGAGTATGTAGGTGGAAAGCACATCCCAAACTTACTTACCACACCAATTTCTGTGCAGTTTTGAGGCCTGTAGCATTTTTTATGAAATATCAAAATTTCGCATGTAGAAAAAATTCAAAGTGACAAAATTTTCCAAATTTTTGACTTATCATAATTTTTCAAAAAAACACTTTTGGCGAACGCCGTTTGCATTTTTCAAGAGAGAGAGAGTTATCTTTCCTCTATACTTCTAAAGCTCAAAAACAGTGAAAAACGTTGTGGTTGACCTGTGACTGTTCAAAGTTTGTGCGGGAAAAAAACCAATTTTGTGTGGTGACAATTTTTGGCTAAACTCACCCATTGTTGCTACAAAAGTTAATTCATCTGGGCCAAAAACATGCGTAGACTTCATTGAAACCGTTTAATCGGCCGTAAAACGTCGTTTTTTTGTCGTTTTGGCCCATACCCCGACACCCCCTACCCCTACGAAACCTGTTTTGCTGATGTTTCACCAAAATTTGGCATTTTTTTGCAATATTTAGGTTTTAGCTGCTGTGTACCACTTAAATCCAAGAATGATAGACGCAGGCGGTGCTTGTCCACCGTTTCTAACGTAATAAGCGCAAAAATCTGTTTTTAATGCTTTTAAATACGAAAAAATGCATATTTGGGCAGAAGTCATTTCTGCCAAAAAGGGTCGATTTTTGAAGAATCATTATGAGTCACATGGGTGTCATAGATACGGTTTTTTAGTCCATACTGCAGCCTAAGAGTTGTAGAACACGATGAAATTGTGTTTATACTCACTGCTAATAGAACAACCAGAAAAAGTTATATGGTTTTTTTCCCCGCATTAGGGTTTTTTCCCGCATAGGGCTTTTTTTCCCGGAGGTTTCGAGACTCATTACTCAGAAACGTGAGTAGTTAGAATTCGTTTTATTAGTGCAACAGTTAGGCGAAAGATGGCCGTCATAACAGCCGCGAGCATTAATGGATCCGATTTATGTGGAGCACAGGACGACCCGAAAAGTTGAAAATAGGGTTTTTTCCCGCACCACTATACTCTCTAGTTTCGACCTTATTTGTATTTCATTTATGTTACGCAAGCATCAACTACAACACACTCAGCTAAATTAAACCTACTGAAGGCATAATTTACTGGAGACAATTTTGTAACATACTGTTGTAAGAATAGCGAGACTTTACAATGAATAAAAAGGCCAAAGTTCGAAATCACAGTACAACTTACAACAAAAGCAGCCAGCATCGTTAAGACAAACGTTACCTAAACAAAAGATAAAAACAAATATTTGTATAAAAACACATAATAAAATAAATGTAAACACATCAACATTTAAATTCTAGGGTTGGGCGCTGTCGCGCCAACCCTGATAAGAAGAACATCTTCAAGACATTTATATAATTAATTCAAACTTATTATACACACAATTACACAAACACTCAAAACTGAAGTATAAACCACAAGAAATTAATAATAATAAAGCTTACTAAAACAACAATGGTTGCTATGAGCCTGGTGGGAGCAAACATTCGTTTTAACTGCTTCAAGGGTCCCATCAAAAAACAGGTGCTGAAAATGTAAAGCAAAAGATTGTTGCGCAAACACTATCTATAATGGATCCTCCAAGCTGCAGATTGGAAATCAAACGCTCTGGCCTTTCAGCCACGTATCACCGCAGTTTAGTAATCATTAATAAATTTAATTCATTCGATTCATTTTTGAGAAACGCATAAAAAATGCAAAAAAACTTACCTTCCAATAGACACAGCGTTTCCCAATGTGTACAGAAAACCAAACACGGTATATTTATGGAAAAACACCGCTACAGATCCCTAAAAAACAAACTACCATGAACGAAATAATATGCCAATAATATGCCTCGTCTACCTACCATTAAGATATATACAGCAAAAAAATTTAATTTCAGTCTGTCAATAACATTTCACCCAGCACGGTAACAGGTGCTAGGTGCTCGCTATTGGGTAAATATGACAACAAAACTAATATTAACTGATGAAATGAATACTACATATGCCAACTAATTACTCATAAACATTCATGGATGTAAGAGGGGGGACGGGTATTTTTGGTTGATCGAGGGGGGGGCCGGGGGGAATCCCCAAAAATTGGCCAGAGAGGAGAGTCCTCCCCAAGATTTTGACCTCGTTACATGTATGCTCATAAATTCATAATAATTTTAATTCTACTGCCATTTGCTTGAGACTGTATACTTAATATTATATACGTTCATAAAATAAGACTACCTTGTCTCTTGCAATTACACTCAAGGATTCTAGGTATAGCAGGCGGGGAAAAAACCCTCATTTTCATATTTCGTAATGTAGCTCATAGACTATACGTTTTCACTGGAAACCAAAAAAATCTGTCATAGGCCTAACCTTGCTCTAAACGCTGGGACCGGTTTCATTTCGCTATCTCTTACCGTTTTTTGGCGGGAAGCTAAAAACTTGCCGGGGAAAAAACCCATTTGGGGGAAAAACCCATGTGGGGGAAAAACCCACCCCATAAATAACACGAAAAGTGTGTTAGCGGTAGTTTTTCAACGCTATGGCACGTATTCGGAGTAGTAGAGGCCCCTGATGCCAAAACTATACGCAGATTTGCTATGGGGCCTCAGCTACACAAGTTTGAAAACAGCCCTTCGCAGCCCATTATAAAATTTTGAATTTTCAGATTTTAAAACAAAACACCTTTATTTCGCCTGAAAACCTTGAAAACAACTAGTAAGTTGCGATAACGCTTCAAATGCATGCAAAATTTGCACTTTATGGCTACTTTTTACGCCATGGACGCTCAGTGGGGGGTACCGTAAGTGGTTGTGACTGGTCGTGACGGCCATAATTTAATTTTATTCGGTTATTTGGCGTTTAAACAAGAGATATTATCAGGTTATAATTAAAAACATACAAAAAACAGGCACTAGTACCAGAAAATACTACTTTCCGCTGCAAAGGGACCTCAAAATGACAAAGTCCGACTATTAGGCCCGTATATATTCCAGAATTCGATCAAGAAAGTGTCAGTATGCGTATTTGTGTTAATAATAAACGTCTTTTTGCACTACCATGAGTCTTTTGGGGTAGCTGCTAGGTTTCAAAAAGTGGGTTTTTTCCCCCAAATGGGTTTTTTTACCCCGTCTAATTTCGGTCATGCCCATACATGGGCGTGGGGGGGGGTTTCACCCCCCCCCCCAGAAGGCATCATCACCCCCCCCCCAGACAGGTGCTTCACCCCCCCCCAGAATGCTTTGAAGGTAGCTCACGAAACAAAAATCGGTGGCTCACGAAGCGAAATTGGTGGCTCACGAAGCAAAAATGGCCGGAAAATTGCTCCGCACCCCCCCCCCCCGGTGGCTCACCCCCCCCCCCAGAATTCGGTAGCTGCTCACGTATGGTCATGCCCCCCCTCGTACGAAAGGAGGGATCTGCCACTGCGGTCATGAATAGAAGAAGGGTAGTCCTCTGTAAAAGTTTTTTACATTTGAGCTCGCATCTCTTAGGGCTGAGAAATGAGACTCCAAAATTCACCTCCCTTGGAGCTATGTCGGGTCAAAAATGGGGGGTCCAATTTTTGACTCATAAAAAATACCAGCAAGAACCCTTTTGGATATTGCTTATATACGTATGCCTACAGGGACTGTACTATACGCTGGCAAATTTTTAGACCTGTATCAAGCACCCAAGTTCCGGAACTTGGGTGGGTTTTTTTCCCCAAAAAAATGGGGTGGGTTTTTTCCCCGCCTGCTATAATTAATAAACATACAAGTAATGAGAGAACAATGCCCAGAAGAAAGCAAGCAATAAAGCCTTTGATTCGCGTGCCCCAGCTAAATGTGGTCGCTTCCCGTACCTAAAACAAAACAAGTTGACTACATATATAAACGTCTATATATTCGTTCATCTGCGATTCTCATAAACCACATATATAGTACATATATAAAATTTAACCATTCCGTTAACTTAAACTTTGTCAAAAGTTCTAAGAAAACATGTTATCTAAGGGTAGTTGCGTTTGCAAAGTTACTTCTCTAACACAGGAATACAAACTAACCAGGCAAGCATCTCCGTACGCTACAAATTTGAATATAATAACCGATATTTAAGTGGGGGAAAAAGGGCTCTTACAACTTGTGATTAGCCCTTTCAAAGCCCTCTGGCCTCTGTCAATGTCAATGCGGCAAAAATGACAGTTGACGTATTGAGTAAATATTACTTAAATTTGCCAATTATCAAGCCAAAATTATTGCATTAAATTATTCAATTTGACATTAGACAGACGAAGACTCACGTCAGCCACAATCCCCTGCTCATCATCCTGAGTTGAATCCGTGGATAAGTATTTCTTCAATTTGTCCATTTGGTAAAAGTGAGCTAAGATGAAAAATTATATATATAAATGTAAAGGCAACTGGTATAGTGGTCACATTTGCGTACACGAAAAAGGTAGAACTAACCATACAGGGGGGGGGGGGGGGGGTTTTCACCCCCCCCCCCCCCAGACAGGTGCTTCACCCCCCCCCCCAGAATGCTTTGAAGGTAGCTCACGAGGCAAAACTGGCCGGAAAAGTTGCTCCGCACCCCGCCCCCCAGAATTCGGTAGCTGCCCACGTATGGAACTAACTGGCATATTTTCAGGCAAAATTTTATGGGGGGCGCGATAGGGGGGGGGGGGGGCAGGCGTCGACCAAGATGGGGGGGCGCACCAAATTCACGATAAAACACTATTTTTTAAGGAAAAATTGGTTACTATACGTTAAATGTTACGTTTTCACACGTTATTAAAGCTACATTAATACTAAATTTAGCAAAAAAGGACCAAAAACCCGTCGAAAACGACATCGATGTAGTGTTTGACAGAGGGTTCCGTTTTTACTACGTTCCTGACGGAGGGTTCCGTTTTCGGGGGGTCGTATCTCAGAAAATCCAAAAAATGAAATGGGGTTCTTGGAGCAAAAATACTTCCCCCAAGGTGCTTTACTCAAAAAAATAGGTCCACTATTCCCAGTAGCGTAGCCAGGATTTTCAAAAGGGGGGGTTCAACCAAAAATTTTTTAAAGCGTATTTATATTAGTATACTATTATTTATATTTAGTCGCGGCGTACCTAGAAAAAATTTTCGTTGGGAATGACTTTTCAATTAATGTTGTATTGCAGTACATAGCATATCCATGATTTCGGGAAGGGGGGGAGGCTGCACTGATGGTCGACGACCGGGCCGGGGGGAGGGTAAAACGCGAAAGTAATCTACCCGAAGCGGAAGTCTGCAAGTTCGCAGTTCGCACAAGGTTTAGCTGGACCTTTTTTGAAATTTTAATTAAAATTTGCATTGAAAGAGCAATTCTAAGCAACACTTATTGTAAAATCAGTGGATGCAGGGGTCTGGGGGCGGCAGAGTTGGGCACCGAAAAAAACTCTGGTTTTTTTTCCGTTTTTTTCCGAGGGGTCGGAAAAAACTCGAAACTTGTAAATTAGTCGTGTAAAGTGTAAACTTGCTGAAAATGCTTTAAAACCGTTTGAAAAGCAATAGTAGGACTAATTAAGGATATATTATGAATTAATTGCCAATGCGAGTACGGAATGCTGCTGACTTCAAGTTTTAGTATTTCGTTAAATAAGTTATCCGTTCCTTTTCTGGATGTGTAGAGTAACGAACCGGGTCTAGCACTGCTATAAACTAGATTTATTATTATACTAGGTTATGCATAAAAAATGTATATGGGCCTAAACCACATTACAGCTTCTTTATTAGGTATAGTGGTGTGGGGAAAAAACCCTACGCGTTTTGCGGGGAAAAAACCCTAGTGCTTCCTGGCCGAACCTTACGACATAGGACCTTTTTGAGTATTCAGGTGGAAAGCGCATCCCAAACTGACTTACCACACCACTTTTCGTACAGCTCTGAGGCCTGTAGCATTTTTTATGAAATATCAAAATTTCGCATGTTGAAAAATTTCAAAGTGACAAAATTTTCCAAATTTTTGACTTGTCATAATTTTTCCTGTTGCGCCACAGCGCAACAGGTACTTTATACTTGGTTTGTATAGGATTTGCAGAATCTGTAAATTACACACACTTACCTGACAGCATGCCTACCTTTTGTGTTGTGTGCGTGTGTTTGCTCTTACCGTTGCTGTAGTAATGTGCCGGTCATAAGACTACTAATAACGCCATGTATATGCATTACCTATATAAGCTGTTATATACATATAGTAACAGTGCTTTAAATCCATCTTAAACTGATGAAATTGAAGCTTCAAAACAAGCACGTTTTGCGAGTAGAGTTAAATTAATTTTGGATAGAATTCAATGCGACATGCTTTCAGTGCTGAGGATATTCTTCGAATATAAAACGCGGCACCAAAATATTTTAAAGCCAACGTTTACAACTAAATATTTCAAAATGTTGCCATATCAGAAAAATTCATGGGACAAATTACCGTTATAAGTCTACACAGTATGTAGGCTAGCAACAGGCAATCTGGTTTTGGTTCAGCTCTGCAGGTCCCGCAATAGCGGTGTTTTCGGGTCAATTTGCGCCCCAAAATGACGTACATATTAAGCAAGAATAAGTTTAGTTTTTCACGGCATTTGCCGATCTGTCGCCCTGAAGGGAAAAACATTCTTATTTTGCGGAATTTAGATTTTCTGCATTCTTGTACTGCTGCCTACTGTACATAGGCAACGACATCTGGGCCCGATTTATCGAAACAAAATGTTCGTCATCGAAAATGTTCGTCATCGAAAGTTCGTCATCGAAAATGTTGGTCATCGAAAATGTTCGTCATCAAAAATGTTCGTCATCGAAAAAACAAATGTTCGTCATCAAAAATGTTCGTCATCGAAAAACCAAATGTTCGTCATCGAAAAACCAAATGTTCGTCATCGAAAATACATGTTCATTATTGAAAAGACAAATGTTCGTCATCGAAAATGTTCGTCATCGAAAATTTTGGATTGATCGAAACATTTTCGATGATGAACATTTGTTTTTTCAACGGTGATTTATCAAAAGACAAATGTTCGTCATCGAAAGTTCGTCATCGAAAATGTTCGTCATCGAGAAATTTTTCGATGACGAGCTTTGGTCTTTTAGAACATTATTATGTTCTAAATGACAAAAGCTCGTCATCGAAAATTTTTTCGATGACGAACATTTCAACGGAGCTCGGTACCTCCGTTGAAATTTTCAACTGCGAACATCTATAGGTACATAAGCAGCTGGCAGTAATTTTAATATTAATATAAATAGCCAACCTTATTTATAAATAGCCAACCTTATTTATTATTAATTAAATATTAATGTAAATAGCACAAAAGCGCAAAATATTAATTTATTATATTATTATATTATATTATTTATTATATTTTTAATATTAATATTAATAAAATATTTGAAATTAAAAGCATTTTTAATACAAATTTTTAATATTAATTATTAAAATAACCGTACTGCCGTATGGACATTGGGACCAACTGAACAGCAGAATGGCCGTTCAATTCATACCTTCGCCCGAACAGCCATCTGCCACTTTGCCTGTCTGCAATATGTCCGTTCATCTACATATACTAAACCGCACTATTTCACTTTGTCCGTATATGCCCGGCAAAGTTAATTTCAGTTCAACTTAGCCAAAACTCCCGGGCATACGGAGTACGGACAAACGGACATACTGTTCAAAAATATGAACGTAACTTAGGCCCAAGCTATGCGCGTTTGCCTTAAAAAGTAAGAGTTAAAAACGGATTATACAGGCTTTGTCCGTATGCCCTACTGAAGTATGAATCGACCCTAATAGCTGTTAACTGAATAACTGATATCTGCGACCATACTGCAAAGAGCGTCGGCTGGCCGTTCCAAGCATTTGGTTCAGGCGTACTTAATTTAAGACCGGTTCATACTTGTCCTTGAGAACACAGAGGGACAAGAAGGACTAGGGCACATTTCGGTCAGCTGCTGTGAAGCATTAACGGAAGCGTTTTAGACGAATTTTGTATTCGGTCTGGAATTGAGGTCAAATATCTTCATGCCAAAAATCGGCGTATCTGGCCAGGTAATTTTGGAATTGCTCAAGGACAAAATGATAGGGACAAGGACAAGGGCGAGTATATGAACCGAGCTCTGTGCAATTAACCAGCTTTTCAGCTTTTCTGAACTATTAAATTAGTTCTCTTTCGGCAAAATGATTTATGTAAAGTTTTTCAAAACTTTAGTTAATGTTGCGGAAAAGTTGAAACAAAATAATATTCAACTTTGAGAGTTTGCCACTATCTATTGGCACCAGACAGAACCACTAAATTCAATACTTTATTGTACCTCAATTTTAGTAGTATTAGGTAGTCTTAGGTAGTAGTAAAGTATTGGAAGAAGTTAGTAGTAGTTGTTATTATTATTAGAGAATTTAGACTTTAATGAAAATGTTCTAATTCAGAATGTTTAGACTTAGATTAGAACGACTGATCTAATTTCGAACGCTGAAAATTTTCAATAATGAACATTTTCGATGACGAACATTTGCTTTTTCGATGACGAACATTTGCTTTTTCGATGACGAACATTTGCTTTTTCGATGACGAACATTTGCTTTTTCGATGACGAACATTTGCTTTTTCGATGACGAACATTTGTTTTTCGATGACGAACATTTGCTTTTTCGATGACGAACATTTGCTTTTTCGATGACGAACATTTTTGATGACGAACTTTTCGATGGCGAACATTTTCGATGACGAACATTTGCTTTTTCGATGACGAACTCGCCGTTGAAAAAGCAAATGTTCGTCATCGAAAAAACAAATGTTCGTCATCGAAAATGTTTCAATCAATCCAAGATTTTCGATGACGAACATTTTCGATGACGAACATTTTGTTTCGATAAATCGGGCCCTGAAGTTCGACATTTTGTTGCTCCAAGGCACTAATAAATAATCTACGAAACATTATCGCAACAGGTTGCGTCGCAACACTGTTCAATGATTTTAGGTTCCTGTGACGTGCATGTCATGTATGAACTGACACACGCTCGCACAAACAGCGTTCTTATGTCGCTCAATTACGTATGCATATACCTAACGTGCACAGAAAGATACACAGATACACACGCCCACACAAACAACGCTTTTTCTTGACCTGCCTCCAATTTTACAGTAGAACTACATGCAATCATAGAAGACGATTGCAATATAGTATATACGCGGCGGCTGAGGCCGCCGCGTAAAAACGGAGCAGGAATCGAACAGTCAGTTATCAGATTAATAATCAGAAACTCTACTATCTGAGCCACCGATTCGTGACTGTCACTATCAGTAACTGGTATATTGAATTTATTGGCACCGTGCAGGGGAATCGTGCTTTTAGCGATCATCACTTAGCACACATTGTGACACGAGACTTCCTTTTCACAAAAATTTTATACGTTTTAAAAAAATAATGGTTTACCAATGATTATCTCTGGAAATCAGGTTGACACATCAAACTAAATGTTATCTCACGCTACATACTATTTATCAGTTATCAATAGTTACAGACTCTAAGTGAAGAAAGTACAAGCCGGAATAGCTTAGTTGATAGAGCGTTAGACTACAGATCTAAAGGCACCTGGTTCGATTCCAGGTTTCGGCTCTTTTTTAAAATTCAGGCTTTATTTTTTAACTTTTTATTGGCAGTTTTTTTTGCACATTTTTTTGCCCAATAGTTGCTTTTTTAAATAGTACTAAAAACAAATTTTATGAGTTTTGTCATCTATGTAACCCTAATCTGTACTCATTTAGCTTATGAACGCAGTGTTGTTTCGCGTTTTATTTCCTTTGGAATAATAATAATAATAATACAGCAACTGAGTTACGAAACTCTTTAATCAACAGACGCGGTTCTCTAGTTTTAAATTAGAGCGCGTTTATCAATTTTTATATGAGAGAATTTGGAACGGCTAAGCAGTAAATCTGTGCAAATGCATAACAGGATTTCATATAATTTTGTCCACATAAAATGGCCGCGTTTGATATTTCCCCTGGAATTGTAACACTCAGACCTCACCATGGACGACTGTCCCAAGGCATAATATGAAGAGTGTCAAGCTCTTCTCATTAATACGTACTTTTTGTTTGCGATTAGTTTTTAATGCGCAACAGGCCTAATGTTGTCAAACGTTAACCCTTCTAACTTCTCACTTACTAAACTACTTTTGCAGTAAACTTTTACTTGTTTACAAAAACACTTTTGGCGAACGCTGTTTGCATTTTTCAAGAGAGTTACCTTTTCTCTATATATACTTCTAAAGCTCAAAAACAGTGAAAAACGTTGTGGTTGACCTGTGACTGTTCAAAGTTTGTGTTCAAAGTTCAAACCGTTTATTCGGCCGCAGAACGTCGTTTTTTTGTCGTTTTGGCCCATACCACGACACCGCTTACGAAACCTGTTTTGGTGATGTTTCACCTGGGTTTTTTTTCGCTGGACAATTTTCGCAATTTTGCGAAAAGCTTTAAATTTTTTTCGCAAAACCAAATTTTTTTTCGCAGACTTATATACTTTTGTTGGGGAGCAAGGCGGTTCCTACAAGAAGCATATATACTTGGCTGAATAGCACAAGCATATATGCGGGTCTCCCTGTTAAATTGGGGGTCCTCAATTCTTTGTAACCTATATTCGTTTTCTTGTGCTTCATGCACTTTAATCGTATTTCTAAGCTGTATTGTTGACTATTAACATTTCAAAAGACTTTCATAAACCCATAATACATAAATAAACTGTTTAAGATTTTTTAATTTTACGTGTAAATCACCACACTCATGTTTTATTTATTTGTATAATATGTATGTGATGAAATGTACTTTTAAATGTGTATGAATTTACAATTTATATGTCTCACACTCTTTCACTCTACCGTCCTCATAGACTAAGATAAATCACAAAAATTTAAACTTTGTGTCACTTCTGCTTTCACATGCCTAGAAAGTAACTTCTAGATATTATTGTCTTTTAATGTCCAAGGTCTCTGCCGCGTTTACGTCTACGTGATAAAATGTATATAAGTTCTGCATATGTACTAGATAAAGTTTCCTTGTGTGCAAAAAAAAACTGCTCCACTGCAAAGATTCTTACCTAAACTTCACTTCCCTTCTATTAATTTGCTGTCCTAACTGCATTAATCATTTTCAACTGAAATTTTCATTAACCACAGAGGACCTTCAATGAGCCGATGGCCGCCACTAACAGTTTAAAGAATTACTTATAGTAGACTAGTATAAGTAATATTATTGATAAAATAATTGACACATTCTGAGAGCTTATGCTTAGCTCAAACTTGATTCGGTTATAACATAAATTATATCTGGCACGTCCCTAAGAACTAAACAAACGGTGAGTACTGAGACTACGACAAAAGAAGACACTCGTGATTTTCAAGTAAGTTTTGAATGCTTTATTATATAAAAGAATGCTACACAAACACAAAACGTTTGGGATTCCCCTGAGTTCAGTTGCTTGCGCCAAGGCCAAAAGGCTTGCGAGGAGAGCCCCAGTCACAAGATAGCCCAAGCTCACACTCATGCAACAATCAGCCAAGCCTAATCAGAAACATAAAAAGGGGGCTAACAATAGGAATGTAACCTGTCCTAGTATAATGGGACATCGGAATCTTGTGACTGGGGTAGGCGACACGGGACCGCCAGTAAAACCAGACCTCCTGCTCCTCCCGCGTGAACCTCGGATTACTTTGTGGCCCCCCACAGCCAGGCGAACATACACATATACACATAATTTTGTAAAGAAGCAACGCCTGCTGGCAAGCCACGGGTAATCCTCTTGGCCTTCTCAGGCTGAGGACAGCTTGAGTCGTTTCCGAGCGACACGGCAGCTGTGAGGGCGGTAAAAAAAATATACTTTTGTTACTTAATGCAGTAGATTTTATATTTAAATGTTAATAAAACATTATTACGCCCATACAGGATTAAGACTGACGCAATTTTTACCCATTTTGGCCAAAAGCAACGATTTTGACATTTTTCTTTCAAATTTATGGAGCCGTCCCGAGAATTTTGTGTAATTTTTCACAATTTTCACAATCGATGTTCAGTCGTAAAAAATTTCAGAAGACCCGGCCAATGACCAAGTTTTCTTTTCTTAATTATGTCACCTCCGAGTCTCCGACCCCTATTATATATACTGTCTATATTAGTGTTACATGCAGTCGGTGTGATGATACATGGAAGAAAATGTGTCCCAATCACAGTCAGTAGAAACATCAAGTCATAAAGTTGCACGAATCCGGGTTTAGGGAATCAGAAAAAGTCAGAGAAATTTTCAATTTTTAGGCCAAATTTGGTCAATTGGGGACGTATCGGAAATGTTTTCCGACTAAACCACAAAAATCGGCGCATAAACCTTACAAGTTCACCTCCACTGCGTCAAAATTTTTTCGCAATTTTGCGAAAAGGTTTGAAATTTTTTCGCAATCCTAATTTTTTTTTCGCAATTGCGAACGTTTTTGCGCAAAAAAAACCCAGTGTTTCACATAAATTTAGCATTTTTGCAATATTTAGGCTTTAGCTGCTGCGTACCACTTAAATCCAAGAATGATAGACGCGGGCGGTGTTTGTCCACTGTTTCTAACGTAATAAGCGCAAAAAACTGTTTTTAACGCTTTTAAATACGGAAAAAATGCATATTTGGGCAGAAGTCATTTCTGCCAAAAAGGGTTGATTTTGGCAGAATCATTGTGAGTCACATGGGTGTCGGAGAAACGAGTTTTTTAGTCCATACTGCAGCCTAAGAGTTGTAGAACACGATGAAATTATGTTTATACGCACTGCTAATAGAACAACCAGAAAAAGCGATAGGTTTTTTTCCCCGCATTAGGGTTTTAGAGCACAGGACGACCCGAAAAGTTGAAAACAGGTTTTTTTTCCCGCACCACTATAGTAAGTAGTAAGTTTCGATGACACTTATATTTTTTAAATATCACATTTTCCTTGCCGCCAGACCAGCTTATTTGTTTGTTTGTGATTACTACCTATGTACCTTATTGTAATTAACCTAGAGCGGTTGTTATATTCCACCAAATACGAAAAAATAAAATTGTGTCCGTTTTGTCTAAATTTTTAGCATTATAAATCAAACGGATGTCTTTCTAAGCAGCGAAACATTGGATCGGCAATTGGCATCGAAACATACGCTGCTCTAATTCCCATTATTCTATTAGTCAATTAGTGGATTAATTTTTTTGCTATCACAGGAGAACCGCCACTCTTAATTTGGTCTTAATTTGGTCTTAAATTTATAACATTTAAGACTATTTTAAGAGTTCTTAATTTGGTCTAAATTTGGTCTGAAAATTTTAAGACTAAATTTAGACCATTTTTAGATTGGGCCGTAAGACCAGAATGTTTTAGACCAAATTCAGACTATCTGAAAACGGTCTAAAATTATTTTAGACCAATTTTAGATTGTTTTAAGATTGAAATAAAACTGCAAAATGACTCTAAAAACAGTCTTAAAACTTTTAACATTGTTTCAGAGTAATTTAAGACTAGTTTTAGAAGTGATTTAAGATAATCTAAAATACTCTTAAAAACACTCTTAAATCACTCTTAAAATGGTCTAAAACTAGTCTTAATTCACTCTTAAAACAATCTAAAATAAAGGCAGCTGAGCTGGTCTGAATTTAAGACCAGTTTTAGATTATCTTAAATTACTCTTAAATCACTCTTAAAATGGTCTAAAACTAGTCTTAATTCACTCTTAAAACAATCTAAAATAAAGGCAGCTGAGCTGGTCTGCATTTAAGACCAGTTTTAGATTATCTTAATTTACTCTTAAATACTCTTAAAATAGTCTTAAACCAATCTAAAACTGGTCTTAATTTACTCTGAAAACAATCTAAAATTGTGCAGCGTAGTTCCAAACTGCATTTTAGACTGATTTAAGATTATCTTAAAACAGTCTTAAATAATCTAAAAACAGTCTTAAATAATCTAAAAACAGTCTAAATTCACTCTTAAAATAGTCTTAACTTGCTCTCTTAATTCACTCTTAAAATTTTTAGAGTGTTTTTAGATTGGTTTTAGACCATTTTAAGAGTCGCCCTTTCTTCCTGTGTATTGCTGCACGTAATTTCTAAGAACAAATCGACGTATTGAACCATAATGGAACAGCATAAAATTTTTAGGTACCTCGTACCTACCCAACGGATTGATCTCTTCTAGCCTATTTGAACAAGCAAGCAAGCAATTTTTTTTACTCTTCAAGAAAATAAACCGTAATATAAGGAAACAAACAGAACAAAATGAAAGAAAGCAATAATGCAAGCAAATAACAAATAAAAGGTTACACCACAAAATAAAGCATACATAAAGAGAAGGAGCGGGCAAGACCACTTATGGCCACCTAACCCCCCGCCCCCTAAGCAAGTGGTAAAAATTTACCAAGCTCAATTTTTTCTTGAAAATCGTGGAATTTGCAGAACTTACTATGTCAACAGGCAAGTCATTCCAAACTTGTACAATTCGGTAAGAGAAAAAGTACTTCACCGAATTAGACTGAAACAGTTTGTTTCGTAGCTTTAGGTAATGTTCACGAGTACTGGAGTCGGCAGCATACTAAAAAAGTCATTAAACTCAAGATCTACTTCACCCTTTATAATTTTAAACAGAAGTACAAGATCAGCGTCTATACGTCTACGTTCTAAGCTAACCATGCCTAAAATCTTCGGGTTAAATGCAGTTGGGGGGGGGAATAGTGGACCTATTTTTTGGAGTAGAGCACCTTGAGGGAAGCATTTTTGCTTCAAGAACCCCTATTTCATTTTTTGGATTTTCTGAGATACGACCCCCCGAAATTTTAACCCTCAGTGAGAGACGTATACGAATTTTTTTCTGAAGCTCTTGTTTTTTCCGTTCTAATCGTGTTTAAATGGTGTCAGATTATTGGTTACAATTTTTTTGAATCAAAACAAAGGCTTTTTGACCGGGTTGCTGCCGAAAAATTGGCCAAATTCGCCAGAAACGTCCAATTTTTGACCAAATTCAAATTTGGCCTTAATTTAGGCTTGGGCTTAGGCTTAGGCTTAGGTTCAGGCTTAGGCTTAGGCTCAGGCTTAGGCAATAAAAAATCGAAATTTTCAGAAAAAATTCTGCCAGCTTAGCCTAGAGAATCCTGCCAACTAAGCCTAGACGATGCCTTAAAACATCATAACGCACTCAAAACTATCCAAAAACAAAGATTATGGCCATTGTTGGCTTCGAACTTTGGCCTACGTTCACTTCCAAAAACACTGAAAATGCAATTTTTAAGGGGTCATAGATCAGAAAATACAAAATTGTGGATAGGGGTTCTATTACAAAAAATACTTCCCTCAAGGTGCTCTACTCCAAAAAATAGGTCCACTATTCCCCCCCCCCAACTGCACTTGATCCAAATCTTCAATCTTTGAACATACGGATAGTTCTTCAAACCACGAATGCGTTTAGTGAAAGAGCGTTGCACTCGTTCTACAAGCTCAATATCTTTCAATAAATACGGCGACCAAACTGGAGAGGCGTATTCCACAAAATCGGTCGTATATACATATGTATTAAGGTGGCACTCCTGAAATGTGGGTTTTGGCCATTATTTTGAAAACGCGCAAAAATAAACATGCATCGTAAGAACAAAAGTTGATCAGAAGTGAATTTCCTTCAATTTGATTACATATCACATAAAATTTTTTTGAACATTTTTGAGCAAATTTCGTCAAGAAAAACAGATTTTCACGGAAATGCCTTCACAAGCCAGTGCATTTACACGTATGTAATGAATTTGAAAGGCTGAAAACACTGTGTTTTACTGAAACGTAATTAAAAATTTTTGGTGTTTTATTGAGTGTGGTATAATTTTTTTGTGAACTAATGCAATACTTTCTGCATGAGACAGAAATATAGTGCGTGTGAATACAAACGCAAATTTTCGGCTTGCGATTTTAAAAAATTGGTCCAACGAAAAAAGTTAAAATTTGGCACATAAATGCACTTTGGCAGCTTCGAGTGGTCGTAAAATTTGATTTTTGGCAAAACGATAGTATCTACAAAATTTAGCCAAATTTATGTTTTTCAAAAATCGCAATTTTAGTGTTTTTCGATATATCAATCAAATTCATCAAAAATTACACTTTACAACCACTTTATCACATTGAGGCGAGCAAAATGAGCTATCGATTGTGCAACAGCTACTTACTTACTTACTTAAGAAAAAGTATGGGCCCAAGACGGTGCCTGGGGCACTCCACTAACAATGGAACACGGATTAGATCTGCAATTTTCAAATAATATGGTTTGAGTTTTATTCGCAAGAAAGCTATCAATCCACGCCAAAAGCTGTCCATCTATAGCATATTTCGTTAATTTATAAATCAGCTTAGAATGTGGCACGGTATCAAAGGCTTTCGCAAAATCAAGATAGACTGCATGAATGGCCAACTTTTGGTCGACACTAGTATACCATTTTTGCAAAGTTGATAATAAGTTTGTGACTGTTGACTTTTTTTCAAAAACCCATGTTGTGATGGGTTCTAGGGTTGTTTTGATGTGGAAACTGCATCAAATCAAAACTGAGTTTTGATGCAGTTTTGATTTTTGATGCATCAAATCAAATCAATCGATTTTCAAAAGGTACAAATCAAATCAAATCAAATCAATCGATTTTCAAAAGATCCAAATCAATTCAAATCAAATCAATTGATTTTCAAAAGGTCCAAATCAAATCAAATCAAATCAATTGATTTTTAAGAAGCCCGCATCAAATCAAATCAAATCAATTGGTTTTTGAGACGGTCCACATCAAATCAAATCAAATCAATTGATTTTTGAGAACTCAACATCAAATCAAATCAAAACTGAAAAAATTACTTGGGTTCTGATGCAGTTTTGATGCAGTTTTGATGTAGTTTTGATGCAGCGTGAAAAATTTATTTCTAATTTGAAAAATATAGTCTCAGCTTAAGGACGCGAGAATGCGTAATCATATAGGGCACCCTTATATAGTTTTATTATATAAATTGCAGTTATATTGTCGGCATGTGAATATTCACCTGTGTATTACGTGGCCCCTTCAATAGCGGCGTATATTATAGTAGATATATTTCGGTTGGCCTGTGGGTTATAGGTGTGGCCCTGCCCGCAAAATTTGCGAATAGATGCAAATAGATTACTATGCGTGGCTTATTCTGCCCACAGGACGCCCCCACGGCCCGGCCCGCCATTAGCACGTGGGCCGTTGGCGGGCTGTGCCTGTTATACGGGGGCCGGGTCCAAGGTCAACGGCTAGGCAAGACCAACGGGTCATACGTGTGGCGGCCCGGGCCCGGCCAACAAAACTGTAGCTATGTATTTAGTGCTGAAATTGGAAATTAAATATTATTTTGTCAATGAGTATGGAATATATATTGACACTCAGACCTCAGTTAATATCATAACAGTTTCTCTCCTCAGCAGAAAGGCTTGTTTACATCCACGATACCCCTTGACCTGTTCTACTTTTACGTTGTAAAATTGTGAAACCAATCAGAAAACAAAAAATTTTCACCTTCGATGGCATCCTGTTGACATTAGGCTACATAGTATCACAAAAAAATTTTCAACTGACAATAGTTACATCAAAACCGCATCGAATCAAATGTATTCGAACATCAAATCAAATCAAATCAATTGATTTTTGAGAAGCACACATCAAATCAAATCAAATCAATTGATTTTTGAGAAGCCCACATTAAATCAAATCAAATCAATGATTTTTGAGAAGCCCACATCAAATCAAATCAAATCAATTGATTTTTGAGAAAGCCACATCAAATCAAATCAAATCAAATCAATTAATTTTTGACAAGCCCACATCAAATCAAATTAAATCAATTTAATTTTGAGAAGCCCACATGAAATCAAATCAAATCAATTGATTTTGGAGAACCCCACATCAGATCAAATCAAATCAATTGAAAATGGGTAGCATCAAAACAACCCTAATGGGTTCTACGATGCGTTTTTACGAAAGATGAGATATAATTGTATCACAAACTATGTGTTCTAAAACTTTGCAGCACACACGAGTTAAACTTATTGGACGATAATTTGTAGGGTCCAAATTTTTG
Organism: Trissonchulus sp. WLG1_4; assembly: GCA_030248245.1. NCBI lineage: Eukaryota > Metazoa > Nematoda > Enoplea > Enoplida > Ironidae > Trissonchulus > Trissonchulus sp. WLG1_4. Next base: position 107,047 of record JASANF010016060.1, read on the forward strand.
CCTTTTTTCTTGAAAATAGGAATAACTGTGGCTGTCAACCACTCTCTAGGCACTTCAAGGTTCAAAGAACATTTAAAAAATTTTGACTAGCGGTTTTGCAACAGCATACATCACTTTTTTGAGAACAAAGTTTGGAATGCCATCAGGACCTGACGACATTTTATTTGGTAATTTTCTTAGGGCTTGGATAACCACTTTAGGATTGATTACTGCAGATGTAATTTTATTGTGAGTTTTATTTTCCATCGATGGTAGAATTAATTATTCAGGTTGTTTACAATCAATTGGAATTTGGGATCACATACTGATCGACGATAAACACCCGGAACCGTCATCAGTGGACGGTGATTTGGCCGATATACACTGTGGCCATGCGAACTGTGGCGCTTTGATCAACATTATTGCCGGTGATACCTAATGTGACATGCAGCACTTGTCGTCTCTACTTTAACACCGGGCCGGCATGTGGAAATGTCACCAAAGCGCTTCACACCGAAATTTGGAAAAAATCTTCTCAAGTATTCTGGGTCTGTCTTGGTTGCCTAGCAACTACCAAGGAGATGTTTGGTGGTCTCTAAAAAAACTCTGACGCCCCGGGAAAACTCTCTGCGGAGGTCTCCTATCTGCGTAAACTTGTCGCAACTGCCATTCTTCCCGACGCTTCATTTCAGAACCAGGGGGGCGGTAACACGGGAGATGCAGACAAGCTGAACTGCTTGCTAGAGCAGTTACAGAGCTAAAAGACCAAAATCGTCGGCAGTCTAACCTGATTATTTTCAACTTGCGAGAATCTGGAGATGACCGAAATCTCGTGGAACAGTTGTTGGTGGCAACCAAGACAGACCCTGCTCTTCTGTGTCTATTAGTAGCCTGTCACGTCTTAATAAGCCTAAGCCTGGAGGGAAGGGCGGACCGGGAAAGAAACAGTCTGTTCCTCCGCTCAAAGTTGTTTTCTCTGATCCTAGTCATCCCGGAAAAATTCTAAGATATTGTAAAATTCTAGGAAGCAGCAATGTTGACCCTAGATTTAAGGTGTGCAGTGTCAAGCCTGACCTTACTCCAATGCAAAGTGTCGAGGACCAAAAAATTTACTCTGCTTTCAAGGCTCGGAAAAACGCGGGAGAGGATGTTGTTATTTTTCGAGGAAAAGTGGTGGCAAAAAACGAGCTGCCGAGGCGCCCACCGCTGGCGCCAGAGGCGTAATATCGCCCCCGTTACCTAGTGCTGATGTTGCTTTAACTAACTGTTTTAACTGTGTTCTATTTAACGCTCAATCCTTACTGCCTAAGATTTGTTATTTATCTGTTTTTTGCTCTATATATTGCCCTGCCATTAATTATGGTTACAGAGACATGGGGTCGCCTCGAACTAAAAAACTGCGAATCCACCCTTCCGGGATAGGTTCTACCGGTCGGATCGCCCTACTCATGGTGGCGGTGTGGCTATTTATGTCAAATCTACCCTAAAGTCAGCTATGTCAGCCTTTGATACCTCTTCTTATCCCGACTGTTTGTGCTGCGACTGTGAAGTTGCTGGTAGGCGGGTCCTCTTGTTTTGTGCATACCGTGCGCCTAATAACTCGCCCAAACTGAAAGCTACTTTGTTTCAACTAATTGTCCAGGCCTCGGTTACATATGAAACTATCATACTGGCAGGCGACTTCAACTACAAGGATATTGATGGACAAATATGGAGTGGCCTGCGTCCTGTAACGCCTTTATGGATTGTCTTATGGAAGCTAATTTATCCCAGTTTGTTCTGCAGCCCACACGCAAATCCAGTATTTTAGACCTCGTCTTCTGCAACGAGAACTCACTGGTCGCCGAAGTCACAATAGGTGCCCCCATCGGAAAAGCTGACCATGCCACAGTTTTGTTCAAACTGAATGCGATGCTGCCAAAGCCACAGTAAGACCATGCTGGAATAAATGCGACTGGCCCAAACTACGGGACTATTTGTCTCGACCATTAGCTGACTTAGATGATTCCAACACTGTGGATTCTACGTGGTCAATAGTACGTGATGCCTTACAGGCCGGGATTTACCTTTCCTGCCCACCGCGCGGACACCAGCCAAGTAGCCGAAGCCCCCCGTGGGCTAACCGTGAAGCGGTTGCGGCCGTGAAGCGCCAAAAAATGCATACCGAAACTACCAGTGCTGCCGCACCGAGTTGGCCTGGCTTCAGTATCGCCAAATCGCCGCAGCATCTGATTCCTGCATTCGTGTGGAAACCCGATATCAACGTAAACTGGCTGCGGACTTGAGCAAAGAACCCAAACGATTCTGATCATATGCTCGCACTAAATTCAAACAGAAACTTTCGCCTGGTCCCCTGATAGATTCTCAGGGAAACACAATAGACTCTGACGAAGCTAACGCGGACGCCTTCAACTCCTACTTTGCCACGGTGTTTGGTCAGTCATTCACTGGCCCGGACAATCTGCCGACTCCCGAACCAGAACTGTCACTTGCGGATGCCCAGTTTACCATAATTGACGTTTACGCAGCATGCCTTGGACTCAAACTGACGTCTTCCCCCGGATTTGATGGCATCCCTAACAGGGTTGTGGCCAACTGTGCTGCCGTGCTGGCTAAACCACTGCACCAACTGTTCAGAAAATCTTTGGACTCTGGAACTCTACCAACGGACTGGCTCTCAGCTTGTGTTCTCTCAATTTTCAAAAAGGGTAGCCATGGGTCACCCGACAACTACCGGCCAATCAGCCTCACGGCATCCATTTGTAAACTGATGGAGAAGTTAATCCAGTCCGCAATTGTCAAATATATCGCTAAAAACGACATTATAAGGTCCACTCAGTTCGGCTTCATGAAAAGCAAGACTACATCTCTCGAGCTGTTTAATTTTCTCAACTATGTCACTCGTGTAGTGGACTCGGGCGACGCTGTGGATGCGCTTTTCCTTGACATCAAAAAAGCATTTGACACGGTCCCTCACGACCGTCTAATCGCCAAACTTTCGAAAGTGGGAGTTTTTGGGCAGCTTCTCACCTGGGTTAAAGCTTTCTTAACCCTATCATGCCCAAAGGATCATGGGAGATACCCCACGATGAACTATTATATCTAGGGCTATGCAACTTGACTAGTCTATTCTAGTGACAAGATCTTTTAGCTGTTTTTATGGGGAATTGTAGGTCTTCGCATTTGGCCGGCAATTTTTAGTCCTACTGCCACACAGCGAAGCCTATGCTCATTTAAGCAATGTGCAAATTTGACTTTTTTCATCGCAAAAGTAGTATTTTCTTTGAGGCCACACTGCGAAATCTAAATGCAGCTCCGACAATCTGCTTTATGTGCTTCAAATACAGCGGATAATGTAGTTTATTTCTAGCATTCAATTACGGCAGGCGCACAGTTGCTGTGTTCATACTCTAGGATGAGGTACATATTATGCCTGAGCGATGGCGCAAATTTTTAAAAATTCTCAACTTTGAGCGCTTATAACGCAAAAACGGTGCGTCCTAGACCCTTAATCGACTGATAATGTTTTGTTCCCCATTCATTTCTTTATCGAATGGTGGTTTCGCGATCTCTCTACGACGCACGTAGCTCGAGCAATGTCCAAAAAACTAGAAGGTGTCAGAATGAGGCTGTCTAGCCAGTGATACTCTGGGCATTAAAGGGTTAAGCAACAAAAAACAGCGCGTCAGAATTTGAGCATCCATATCCAATGAAATTTCTGTCACCAGTGGAGTGCCACAAGGATCTGTCCTCGGCCCGACCTTATTTCTCCTGTTTATGGACGATATCGACCAGTACTGCGCCAGTTTCATCGCCAAGTTTGCCGACGACACCCGCCTCGCAAGACGTCTAGAGAACTAACTGTCCCAATACACAGAGACCTTTTAATTGGAAATCGACAACATCGGCGAGTGGTCCGTTGACAATGACGTCCAGTTTGCCACTAGCAAATGCGAAGTGATTCATTTTGGTTTTAATAACCCGAAGCACCTGTACTCACGTTACCAGACCCCTCTGAACGCGTTCACAGAAGTTCGCGACCTCGGAGTTGTCGTAAGCGCTGATCTGAAATCATCCTCCCACTGCGCCATAATTGCCAAGCAAGTCTCCAGTGTAATGTACTCCATCAGGCGCTCGTTTGGCCCCATGGACAAACAGACTTTCCTACCACTATACAAAGCACTAGTCCACCCTAGACTTGAATATATCTCAGAATGCTGGTGCCAACATCTTTCCAAGGATATAGCCCTGCTGGAAAATGTCCAACGCTGCGTCACGAAATGGGTTATTGCGATGAAACTGGCGCAGTACTGGTCGATATCGTCCATAAACAGGAGAAATAAGGTCGGGCCGAGGACAGATCCTTGTGGCACTCCACTGGTGACAGAAATTTCATTGGATATGGATGCTCAAATTCTGACGCGCTGTTTTTTGTTGCTTAACCCTTTAATGCCCAGAGTATCACTGGCTAGACAGCCTCATTCTGACACCTTCTAGTTTTTTGGACATTGCTCGAGCTACGTGCGTCGTAGAGAGATCGCGAAACCACCATTCGATAAAGAAATGAATGGGGAACAAAACATTATCAGTCGATTAAGGGTCTAGGACGCACCGTTTTTGCGTTATAAGCGCTCAAAGTTGAGAATTTTTAAAAATTTGCGCCATCGCTCAGGCATAATATGTACCTCATCCTAGAGTATGAACACAGCAACTGTGCGCCTGCCGTAATTGAATGCTAGAAATAAACTACATTATCCGCTGTATTTGAAGCACATAAAGCAGATTGTCGGAGCTGCATTTAGATTTCGCAGTGTGGCCTCAAAGAAAATACTACTTTTGCGATGAAAAAAGTCAAATTTGCACATTGCTTAAATGAGCATAGGCTTCGCTGTGTGGCAGTAGGACTAAAAATTGCCGGCCAAATGCGAAGACCTACAATTCCCCATAAAAACAGCTAAAAGATCTTGTCACTAGAATAGACTAGTCAAGTTGCATAGCCCTAGATATAATAGTTCATCGTGGGGTATCTCCCATGATCCTTTGGGCATGATAGGGTTAAGAAAGCTGTAACCCAGGTGAGAAGCTGCCCAAAAGCTCCCACTTTCGAAAGTTTGGCGATTAGACGGTCGTGAGGGACCGTGTCAAATGCTTTTTTGATGTCAAGGAAAAGCGCATCCACAGCGTCGCCCGAGTCCACTACACGAGTGACATAGTTGAGAAAATTAAACAGCTCGAGAGATGTAGTCTTGCTTTTCATGAAGCCGAACTGAGTGGACCTTATAATGTCGTTTTTAGCGATATATTTGACAATTGCGGACTGGATTAACTTCTCCATCAGTTTACAAATGGATGCCGTGAGGCTGATTGGCCGGTAGTTGTCGGGTGACCCATGGCTACCCTTTTTGAAAATTGAGAGAACACAAGCTGAGAGCCAGTCCGTTGGTAGAGTTCCAGAGTCCAAAGATTTTCTGAACAGTTGGTGCAGTGGTTTAGCCAGCACGGCAGCACAGTTGGCCACAACCCTGTTAGGGATGCCATCAAATCCGGGGGAAGACGTCAGTTTGAGTCCAAGGCATGCTGCGTAAACGTCAATTATGGTAAACTGGGCATCCGCAAGTGACAGTTCTGGTTCGGGAGTCGGCAGATTGTCCGGGCCAGTGAATGACTGACGAAACACCGTGGCAAAGTAGGAGTTGAAGGCGTCCGCGTTAGCTTCGTCAGAGTCTATTGTGTTTCCCTGAGAATCTATCAGGGGACCAGGCGAAAGTTTCTGTTTGAATTTAGTGCGAGCATATGATCAGAATCGTTTGGGTTCTTTGCTCAAGTCCGCAGCCAGTTTACGTTGATATCGGGTTTCCACACGAATGCAGGAATCAGATGCTGCGGCGATTTGGCGATACTGAAGCCAGGCCAACTCGGTGCGGCAGCACTGGTAGTTTCGGTATGCATTTTTTGGCGCTTCACGGCCGCAACCGCTTCACGGTTAGCCCACGGGGGGCTTCGGCTACTTGGCTGGTGTCCGCGCGGTGGGCAGGAAAGGTAAATCCCGGCCTGTAAGGCATCACGTACTATTGACCACGTAGAATCCACAGTGTTGGAATCATCTAAGTCAGCTAATGGTCGAGACAAATAGTCCCGTAGTTTGGGCCAGTCGCATTTATTCCAGCATGGTCTTACTGTGGCTTTGGCAGCATCGCATTCAGTTTGAACAAAACTGTGGCATGGTCAGCTTTTCCGATGGGGGCACCTATTGTGACTTCGGCGACCAGTGAGTTCTCGTTGCAGAAGACGAGGTCTAAAATACTGGATTTGCGTGTGGGCTGCAGAACAAACTGGGATAAATTAGCTTCCATAAGACAATCCATAAAGGCGTTACAGGACGCAGGCCACTCCATATTTGTCCATCAATATCCTTGTAGTTGAAGTCGCCTGCCAGTATGATAGTTTCATATGTAACCGAGGCCTGGACAATTAGTTGAAACAAAGTAGCTTTCAGTTTGGGCGAGTTATTAGGCGCACGGTATGCACAAAACAAGAGGACCCGCCTACCAGCAACTTCACAGTCGCAGCACAAACAGTCGGGATAAGAAGAGGTATCAAAGGCTGACATAGCTGACTTTAGGGTAGATTTGACATAAATAGCCACACCGCCACCATGAGTAGGGCGATCCGACCGGTAGAACCTATCCCGGAAGGGTGGATTCGCAGTTTTTTAGTTCGAGGCGACCCCATGTCTCTGTAACCATAATTATGGCAGGGCAATATATAGAGCAAAAAACAGATAAATAACAAATCTTAGGCAGTAAGGATTGAGCGTTAAATAGAACACAGTTAAAACAGTTAGTTAAAGCAACATCAGCACTAGGTAACGGGGGCGATATTACGCCTCTGGCGCCAGCGGTGGGCGCCTCGGCAGCTCGTTTTTTGCCACCACTTTTCCTCGAAAAATAACAACATCCTCTCCCGCGTTTTTCCGAGCCTTGAAAGCAGAGTAAATTTTTTGGTCCTCGACACTTTGCATTGGAGTAAGGTCAGGCTTGACACTGCACACCTTAAATCTAGGGTCAACATTGCTGCTTCCTAGAATTTTACAATATCTTAGAATTTTTCCGGGATGACTAGGATCAGAGAAAACAACTTTGAGCGGAGGAACAGACTGTTTCTTTCCCGGTCCGCCCTTCCCTCCAGGCTTAGGCTTATTAAGACGTGACAGGCTACTAATAGACACAGAAGAGCAGGGTCTGTCTTGGTTGCCACCAACAACTGTTCCACGAGATTTCGGTCATCTCCAGATTCTCGCAAGTTGAAAATAATCAGGTTAGACTGCCGACGATTTTGGTCTTTTAGCTCTGTAACTGCTCTAGCAAGCAGTTCAGCTTGGTCTGCATCTCCCGTGTTACCGCCCCCCTGGTTCTGAAATGAAGCGTCGGGAAGAATGGCAGTTGCGACAAGTTTACGCAGATAGGAGACCTCCGCAGAGAGTTTTCCCGGGGCGTCAGAGTTTTTTTAGAGACCACCAAACATCTCCTTGGTAGTTGCTAGGCAACCAAGGCACACCCAGAATACTTGAGAAGATTTTTTCCAAATTTCGGTGTGAAGCGCTTTGGTGACATTTCCACATGCCGGCCCGGTGTTAAAGTAGAGACGACAAGTGCTGCATGTCACATTAGGTATCACCGGCAATAATGTTGATCAAAGCGCCACAGTTCGCATGGCCACAGTGTATATCGGCCAAATCACCGTCCACTGATGACCGGTTCCGGGTGTTTATCGTCGATCAGTATGTGATCCCAAATTCCAATTGATTGTAAACAACCTGAATAATTAATTCTACCATCGATGGAAAATAAAACTCACAATAAAATTACATCTGCAGTAATCAATCCTGAAGTGGTTATCCAAGCCCTAAGAAAATTACCAAATAAAATGTCGTCAGGTCCTGATGGCATTCCAAACTTTGTTCTCAAAAAAGTGATGTATGCTGTTGCAAAACCGCTAGTCAAAATTTTTTAAATGTTCTTTGAACCTTGAAGTGCCTAGAGAGTGGTTGACAGCCACAGTTATTCCTATTTTCAAGAAAAAAGGCAAAAATTTGGACCCTACAAATTATCGTCCAATAAGTTTAACTTGTGTGTGCTGCAAAGTTTTAGAACACATAGTTTGTGATACAATTATATCTCATCTTCGTAAAAACGCATTGTAGAACCCATTAGGGTTGTTTTGATGCGACCCATTTTCAATTGATTTGATTTGATTTGATGTGGGGTTCTCGAAAATCAATTGATTTGATTTGATTTCATGTGGGCTTCTCAAAATTAAATTGATTTAATTTGATTTGATGTGGGCTTCTCAAAAATTAATTGATTTGATTTGATTTGATTTGATGTGGCTTTCTCAAAAATCAATTGATTTGATTTGATTTGATGTGGGCTTCTCAAAAATCATTGATTTGATTTGATTTAATGTGGGCTTCTCAAAAATCAATTGATTTGATTTGATTTGATGTGTGCTTCTCAAAAATCAATTGATTTGATTTGATTTGATGTTCGAATACATTTGATTCGATGCGGTTTTGATGTAACTATTGTCAGTTGAAAATTTTTTTGTGATACTATGTAGCCTAATGTCAACAGGATGCCATCGAAGGTGAAAATTTTTTGTTTTCTGATTGGTTTCACAATTTTACAACGTAGAAGTAGAACAGGTCAAGGGGCATCGTGGATGTAAACAAGCCTTTCTGCTGAGGAGAGAAACTGTTATGATATTAACTGAGGTCTGAGTGTCAATATATATTCCATACTCATTGACAAAATAATATTTAATTTCCAATTTCAGCACTAAATACATAGCTACAGTTTTGTTGGCCGGGCCCGGGCCGCCACACGTATGACCCGTTGGTCTTGCCTAGCCGTTGACCTTGGACCGGGCCCCCGTATAACAGGCACAGCCCGCCAACGGCCCACGTGCTAATGGCGGGCCGGGCCGTGGGGGCGTCCTGTGGGCAGAATAAGCCACGCATAGTAATCTATTTGCATCTATTCGCAAATTTTGCGGGCAGGGCCACACCTATAACCCACAGGCCAACCGAAATATATCTACTATAATATACGCCGCTATTGAAGGGGCCACGTAATACACAGGTGAATATTCACATGCCGACAATATAACTGCAATTTATATAATAAAACTATATAAGGGTACCCTATATGATTACGCATTCTCGCGTCCTTAAGCTGAGACTATATTTTTCAAATTAGAAATAAATTTTTCACGCTGCATCAAAACTACATCAAAACTGCATCAAAACTGCATCAGAACCCAAGTAATTTTTTCAGTTTTGATTTGATTTGATGTTGAGTTCTCAAAAATCAATTGATTTGATTTGATTTGATGTGGACCGTCTCAAAAACCAATTGATTTGATTTGATTTGATGCGGGCTTCTTAAAAATCAATTGATTTGATTTGATTTGATTTGGACCTTTTGAAAATCAATTGATTTGATTTGAATTGATTTGGATCTTTTGAAAATCGATTGATTTGATTTGATTTGATTTGTACCTTTTGAAAATCGATTGATTTGATTTGATGCATCAAAAATCAAAACTGCATCAAAACTAGTTTTGATTTGATGCAGTTTCCACATCAAAACAACCCTAGAACCCATCACAACATGGGTTTTTGAAAAAAAGTCAACAGTCACAAACTTATTATCAACTTTGCAAAAATGGTATACTAGTGTCGACCAAAAGTTGGCCATTCATGCAGTCTATCTTGATTTTGCGAAAGCCTTTGATACCGTGCCACATTCTAAGCTGATTTATAAATTAACGAAATATGGTATAGATGGACAGCTTTTGGCGTGGATTGATAGCTTTCTTGCGAATAAAACTCAAACCATATTATTTGAAAATTGCAGATCTAATCCGTGTTCCATTGTTAGTGGAGTGCCCCAAGGCACCGTCTTGGGCCCCATACTTTTTCTTAAGTAAGTAAGTAAGTAGCTGTTGCACAATCGATAGCTCATTTTGCTCGCCTCAACGTGATCAAGTGGTCGCAAAAAGTCATTTTTGATGAATATGATTGATATATCGAAAAACACTAAAATTGCGATTTTTGAAAAACATAAATTTGGCTAAATTTTGTAGATACTATCGTTTTGCCAAAAATCAAATTTTACGACCACTCGAAGCTGCCAAAGTGCATTTATGTGCCAAATTTTAACTTTTTTCGTTGGACCAATTTTTTAAAATCGCAAGCCGAAAATTTGCGTTTGTATTCACACGCACTATATTTCTGTCTCATGCAGAAAGTATTGCATTAGTTCACAAAAAAATTATACCACACTCAATAAAACACCAAAAATTTTTAATTACGTTTCAGTAAAACACAGTGTTTTCAGCCTTTCAAATTCATTACATACGTGTAAATGCACTGGCTTGTGAAGGCATTTCCGTGAAAATCTGTTTTTCTTGACGAAATTTGCTCAAAAATGTTCAAAAAAATTTTATGTGATATGTAATCAAATTGAAGGAAATTCACTTCTGATCAACTTTTGTTCTTACGATGCATGTTTATTTTTGCGCGTTTTCAAAATAATGGCCAAAACCCACATTTCAGGAGTGCCACCTTAATACATATGTATATACGACCGATTTTGTGGAATACGCCTCTCCAGTTTGGTCGCCGTATTTATTGAAAGATATTGAGCTTGTAGAACGAGTGCAACGCTCTTTCACTAAACGCATTCGTGGTTTGAAGAACTATCCGTATGTTCAAAGATTGAAGATTTGGATCAAGTGCAGTTGGGGGGGGGGGAATAGTGGACCTATTTTTTGGAGTAGAGCACCTTGAGGGAAGTATTTTTTGTAATAGAACCCCTATCCACAATTTTGGATTTTCTGAGCTATGACCCCTTAAAAATTGCATTTTCAGTGTTTTTGGAAGTGAACGTAGGCCAAAGTTCGAAGCCAACAATGGCCATAATCTTTGTTTTTGGATAGTTTTGAGTGCGTTATGATGTTTTAAGGCATCGTCTAGGCTTAGTTGGCAGGATTCTCTAGGCTAAGCTGGCAGAATTTTTTCTGAAAATTTCGATTTTTTATTGCCTAAGCCTGAGCCTAAGCCTAAGCCTGAACCTAAGCCTAAGCCTAAGCCCAAGCCTAAATTAAGGCCAAATTTGAATTTGGTCAAAAATTGGACGTTTCTGGCGAATTTGGCCAATTTTTCGGCAGCAACCCGGTCAAAAAGCCTTTGTTTTGATTCAAAAAAATTGTAACCAATAATCTGACACCATTTAAACACGATTAGAACGGAAAAAACAAGAGCTTCAGAAAAAAATTGCGTATACGTCTCTCACTGAGGGTTCAGATTTCGGGGGGTCGTATCTCAGAAAATCCAAAAAATGAAATAGGGGTTCTTGAAGCAAAAATGCTTCCCCCAAGGTGCTTTACTCAAAAAAATAGGTCCACTATTTTTCCCCCCCAACTGCATTTAACCCGAAGATTTTAGGCATGGTTAGCTTAGAACGTAGACGTATAGACGCTGATCTTGTACTTCTGTTTAAAATTATAAAGGGTGAAGTAGATCTTGAGTTTAATGACTTTTTTGAGTATGCTGCCGACTCCAGTACTCGTGAACATTACCTAAAGCTACGAAACAAACTGTTTCAGTCTAATTCGGTGAAGTACTTTTTCTCTTACCGAATTGTACAAGTTTGGAATGACTTGCCTGTTGACATAGTAAGTTCTGCAAATTCCACGATTTTCAAGAAAAAATTGAGCTTGGTAAATTTTTACCACTTGCTTAGGGGGCGGGGGGTTAGGTGGCCATAAGTGGTCTTGCCCGCTCCTTCTCTTTATGTATGCTTTATTTTGTGGTGTAACCTTTTATTTGTTATTTGCTTGCATTATTGCTTTCTTTCATTTTGTTCTGTTTGTTTCCTTATATTACGGTTTATTTTCTTGAAGAGTAAAAAAAATTGCTTGCTTGCTTGTTCAAATAGGCTAGAAGAGATCAATCCGTTGGGTAGGTACGAGGTACCTAAAAATTTTATGCTGTTCCATTATGGTTCAATACGTCGATTTGTTCTTAGAAATTACGTGCAGCAATACACAGGAAGAAAGGGCGACTCTTAAAATGGTCTAAAACCAATCTAAAAACACTCTAAAAATTTTAAGAGTGAATTAAGAGAGCAAGTTAAGACTATTTTAAGAGTGAATTTAGACTGTTTTTAGATTATTTAAGACTGTTTTTAGATTATTTAAGACTGTTTTAAGATAATCTTAAATCAGTCTAAAATGCAGTTTGGAACTACGCTGCACAATTTTAGATTGTTTTCAGAGTAAATTAAGACCAGTTTTAGATTGGTTTAAGACTATTTTAAGAGTATTTAAGAGTAAATTAAGATAATCTAAAACTGGTCTTAAATGCAGACCAGCTCAGCTGCCTTTATTTTAGATTGTTTTAAGAGTGAATTAAGACTAGTTTTAGACCATTTTAAGAGTGATTTAAGAGTAATTTAAGATAATCTAAAACTGGTCTTAAATTCAGACCAGCTCAGCTGCCTTTATTTTAGATTGTTTTAAGAGTGAATTAAGACTAGTTTTAGACCATTTTAAGAGTGATTTAAGAGTGTTTTAAGAGTATTTTAGATTATCTTAAATCACTCTAAAACTAGTCTTAAATTACTCTGAAACAATGTTAAAAGTTTTAAGACTGTTTTTAGAGTCATTTTGCAGTTTTATTTCAATCTTAAAACAATCTAAAATTGGTCTAAAATAATTTTAGACCGTTTTCAGATAGTCTGAATTTGGTCTAAAACATTCTGGTCTTCCGGCCCAATCTAAAAATGGTCTAAATTTAGTCTTAAAATTTTCAGACCAAATTTAGACCAAATTAAGAACTCTTAAAATAGTCTTAAATGTTATAAATTTAAGACCAAATTAAGACCAAATTAAGAGTGGCGGTTCTCCTGTGATAGCAAAAAAATTAATCCACTAATTGACTAATAGAATAATGGGAATTAGAGCAGCGTATGTTTCGATGCCAATTGCCGATCCAATGTTTCGCTGCTTAGAAAGACATCCGTTTGATTTATAATGCTAAAAATTTAGACAAAACGGACACAATTTTATTTTTTCGTATTTGGTGGAATATAACAACCGCTCTAGGTTAATTACAATAAGGTACATAGGTAGTAATCACAAACAAACAAATAAGCTGGTCTGGCGGCAAGGAAAATGTGATATTTAAAAAATATAAGTGTCATCGAAACTTACTACTTACTATAGTGGTGCGGGAAAAAAAACCTGTTTTCAACTTTTCGGGTCGTCCTGTGCTCTAAAACCCTAATGCGGGGAAAAAAACCTATCGCTTTTTCTGGTTGTTCTATTAGCAGTGCGTATAAACATAATTTCATCGTGTTCTACAACTCTTAGGCTGCAGTATGGACTAAAAAACTCGTTTCTCCGACACCCATGTGACTCACAATGATTCTGCCAAAATCAACCCTTTTTGGCAGAAATGACTTCTGCCCAAATATGCATTTTTTCCGTATTTAAAAGCGTTAAAAACAGTTTTTTGCGCTTATTACGTTAGAAACAGTGGACAAACACCGCCCGCGTCTATCATTCTTGGATTTAAGTGGTACGCAGCAGCTAAAGCCTAAATATTGCAAAAATGCTAAATTTATGTGAAACACTGGGTTTTTTTTGCGCAAAAACGTTCGCAATTGCGAAAAAAAAATTAGGATTGCGAAAAAATTTCAAACCTTTTCGCAAAATTGCGAAAAAATTTTGACGCAGTGGAGGTGAACTTGTAAGGTTTATGCGCCGATTTTTGTGGTTTAGTCGGAAAACATTTCCGATACGTCCCCAATTGACCAAATTTGGCCTAAAAATTGAAAATTTCTCTGACTTTTTCTGATTCCCTAAACCCGGATTCGTGCAACTTTATGACTTGATGTTTCTACTGACTGTGATTGGGACACATTTTCTTCCATGTATCATCACACCGACTGCATGTAACACTAATATAGACAGTATATATAATAGGGGTCGGAGACTCGGAGGTGACATAATTAAGAAAAGAAAACTTGGTCATTGGCCGGGTCTTCTGAAATTTTTTACGACTGAACATCGATTGTGAAAATTGTGAAAAATTACACGAAATTCTCGGGACAGCTCCATAAATTTGAAAGAAAAATGTCAAAATCGTTGCTTTTGGCCAAAATGGGTAAAAGTTGCGTCAGTCTTAATCCTGTATGGGCGTAATAATGTTTTATTAACATTTAAATATAAAATCTACTGCATTAAGTAACAAAAGTATATTTTTTTTACCGCCCTCACAGCTGCCGTGTCGCTCGGAAACGACTCAAGCTGTCCTCAGCCTGAGAAGGCCAAGAGGATTACCCGTGGCTTGCCAGCAGGCGTTGCTTCTTTACAAAATTATGTGTATATGTGTATGTTCGCCTGGCTGTGGGGGGCCACAAAGTAATCCGAGGTTCACGCGGGAGGAGCAGGAGGTCTGGTTTTACTGGCGGTCCCGTGTCGCCTACCCCAGTCACAAGATTCCGATGTCCCATTATACTAGGACAGGTTACATTCCTATTGTTAGCCCCCTTTTTATGTTTCTGATTAGGCTTGGCTGATTGTTGCATGAGTGTGAGCTTGGGTTATCTTGTGACTGGGGCGCTCCTCACAAGCCTTTTGGCCTTGGCGTTAAGCAACTGAACTCAGGGGAATCCCAAACGTTTTGTGTTTGTGTAGCATTCTTTTATATAATAAAGCATTCAAAACTTACTTGAAAATCACGAGTGTCTTCTTTTGTCGTAGTCTCAGTACTCACCGTTTGTTTAGTTCTTAGGGACGTGCCAGATATAATTTATGTTATAACCGAATCAAGTTTGAGCTAAGCATAAGCTCTCAGAATGTGTCAATTATTTTATCAATAATATTACTTATACTAGTCTACTATAAGTAATTCTTTAAACTGTTAGTGGCGGCCATCGGCTCAATGAAGGTCCTCTGTGGTTAATGAAAAAATTCAGTTGAAAATGATTAATGCAGTTAGGACAGCAAATTATATAGAAGGGAAGTGAAGTTTAGGTAAGAATCTTGCAGTGGCAGTTTTTTTTTTGGATACAAGGAATTTTTATCTAATTACATATGCAGAACTTATATACATTTTATCACGTAGACGTAAACGCGGCATAGACCTTGGACATTAAAAGACAATAATATCTAGAAGTTACTTTCTGAGCATGTGAAAGCAGAAGTGACACAAAGTTTAATTTTTGTGATTTATCTTAGTCTATGAGGACGGTAGAGTGAAAGAGTGTGAGACATATAAATTGTATCATAGACATTAAACACATTTCATCACATACATATTATACAAATAAAACATGAGTGTGGTGATTTACACGTAAAATTAAAAAATCTTAAGAAATTTTATTATGATTATGGGATCACCAAGTCTTTTGAAATGTTAATAGTCAACAATACAGCTTAATAAAATACGATTAAAGTGCATGAAGCACAAGAAAACGAATACAAGGTTACAACAATCAGTACCCCCAATTTAACAGTAATCTGCATATATGCTTGTGCTATTCAGTGAAGATACAGGTTTCTCCTAGGAACCGCCTTGCTCCCCAACAAAAAAGTACACAAGTCTGCGAAAAAAACTTGAAATTTTTGCGAAAAAAACTTAAAGCTTTTCGAAAAGTTGAGAAAATTGCTCAGTGAAAAAAAAACCCAGGTGAAAACATCACCAAAACAGGTTTCGTAAGCGGTGTCGTGATGTTGCCAAAAACGACAAAAAAACGACGTTCTGCGGCCGAATAAACGGTTCAAACTTTGAACACAAACTTTGAACAGTCACAGGTCAACCACAACGTTTTTTCACTGTTTTTGAGCTTTAGAAGTATATATAACAAAAAGGTAACTCTCCTTGAAAATGCAAACAGCGTTCGCCAAAAGTGTTTTTGTAAACAAGTAAAAGTTTACAAAAGTCATTTAGTAAGTGAGAAGTTAGAAGGGTTAACGTTTGACAACATTAGGCCTGTTAGTAAAGAACTAATGGCAAACAAAAGTTGTACGTATTAATGAGAAGTTGACACTCTTCATATTATGCCTTGGGACAGTCGTCCATGGTGAGGTCTGAGTGTTACAATTCCAGGGGAAATATCAAACGCGGCCATTTTATGTGGACAAAATTATATGAAATCCTGTTATGCATTTGCACAGATTTACTGCTTAGCCGTTCCAAATTCTCTCATATAAAAATTGATAAACGCGCTCTAATTTAAAACTAGAGAACCGCGTCTGTTGATTAAAGAGTTTCGTAACTCAGTTGCTGTATTATTATTATTATTATTCCAAAGGAAATAAAACGCGAAACAACACTGCGTTCATAAGCTAAATGAGTACAGATTAGGGTTACATAGATGACAAAACTCATAAAATTTGTTTTTAGTACTATTTAAAAAAGCAACTATTGGGCAAAAAAATGTGCAAAAAAAACTGCCAATAAAAAGTTAAAAAATAAAGCCTGAATTTTAAAAAAGAGCCGAAACCTGGAATCGAACCAGGTGCCTTTAGATCTGTAGTCTAACGCTCTATCAACTAAGCTATTCCGGCTTGTACTTTCTTCACTTAGAGTCTGTAACTATTGATAACTGATAAATAGTATGTAGCGTGAGATAACATTTAGTTTGATGTGTCAACCTGATTTCCAGAGATAATCATTGGTAAACCATTATTTTTTT
>JASANF010016061.1:0-10109 GCA_030248245.1 Trissonchulus sp. WLG1_4
CCGTGAATCCGGAACCTGTTGTGTCTATGTTTCAGTGATCTCATTGGAATGTCGTTTGGAGAAGGTGCAGCAAGTGTTGTCGGAATGTCAGCGGCAACTAAACGACCTCCGTTCCGCAAAACGCACAGGCCAAAGCCAAACTAAAGTATGCTTATTCTCTGCTGTATTTTAGCAGTCAACGTTGTCATTCCAAACAAGTTGCAATTATTGGTGTATCTATTAATGTCTAGTTCTTTGATTATTTCCTGTGTACATCGGAATTACATGGTTGAGTAAACAAACAAACAAACAAATGTGAGTAAGGCTAAGCTATGTAGTTAATGCTGCACCTTATGGTTAGACTATTTAAACTACCAATGTCGTTTGTCCTGCCCGTAAATCGTTTCATGGTATCACACTGTATGTTACACCAATTTTATTTTTCAAGTAAGTAAACTTTTAGCATTTATTATGTAGTTTGCTAATATCTGAGGCCGTAATTTTCAAGATTTAGAGTACTACGAATCTCCTCTCAAGAATCTCGGGTTCATGTTCTGAAGAAAATGCGATCGTTTGCAGAACAAGCTAGTATGTCTACTCAATACTCAATTAATATGTCCATAGTTGTTAATCGGCTTAAGCGGTGTTCATACTTGTCCTTAAGAGTACAGGAACAAGAAAAACCACTAATACTGTAGAAAATTGACCAATGGTTCGGCTACTTTTTTTATATATTTATATACACACTAGCCCGGATTCCAATATTATTCTTGAAAAAATTGTCACATTTGGTCATTTAGTTTTGTTAAAATTGCTTAGGGACAAAACGACGGGGACAAGGATAAGGATGAGTAGGTATAGCCCGGTTCATATTTGGCCTTGACACCATAGGGACAAGGACAATATTTGATCAGCTATTGTGAAGCATTCAATGGATCGTTTCATCTAACTTTTTGTATACAAGCTGGACTCGGCACATTCGTGTGCAAAAGTGGGGCATTTGGCGTGGTATTTTTTAATTTGAATTAAATTTAATAAATTTTAATTTAGTATTTTTCTTGGAACTGCTTAAGGACAAAACGACAGGGACAAGAACAAGGATGAATATGAACCGGGCTTAATTATGAACTGACTTACTGTAAAACTGACAGTAAGACTGATTTTTTTGCAGAACCTCCCCTGCCGCCTGAAAACGCCAGTCTGCTGGTCAGCGGCCCGACCTCTCTGACGGTTCAGTTCGACTGCCCCGATCACACCAAGGCTGTGGCAACTCATTACAGAAGTAATATTGCAAACATTTTTAGGATCTGGGCCCGATTTTTTAAAAATAAGCTGTCATCGCCTAACTTAGCAAGTAAATGTAGTGAATACGCTATTACGGTGTAGTCGTTCTACAAAGTCTCATGTAAGTTTCAAAGTTTCAAATCTTATGTTCAGTTGCTGAAGTTAATCTAGTCAATCTAATCCAGTTAGTATACTTCATGGAAAGGTCCCAAAATACCAGCCACCTTTCAAACGCGGCTGAATGTGACTGTTTTTGTTTCAGTCGAATGGAGTGTGGACAGTTCCTTCCGTCAGCTGCACAGCGTGTGGACGATGAAGGATCTCCGACGGACCCGAATGTCCTCGTCCGACTTCGTCTCAGGGACCACTTATTACGCGCGAATATTCGCCGGCAACTTCGCGGGTCTCAGTCCGCCGGCCTATCCAGAGCCCAGATCGGCTACTCCCTCCAGTCAGTCGATATATGGTTAAAAATAGAGCTGTTGTAAATGAGAATTAGGACCTATGAGACTTGGGTGCTGTGGTGTATCGGTTAGCATTCTTGACGTCGACGCGAGCGGTGTGGGTTCGATTCCCGGCGCCTTCGTTTCTTTATTAAAGGTGATATCCAGTTTCTTTCAACAGGAGCTTGCGTTACAGATTTTGACTCGGTATCACAGAGAAAACGTTAGCATTGATTGAATTAAAATTACCTATTCACATCCAGTAAGCTTAGGTAGCCCCTGTGCCCTGTTGCCTTTTATGGTAATGAATTTTTAAATGTGTACAGCACAAGTCATGCCTGCATCATCTGTTCTGTGCACTATGTGTGTTATTTTACCATTCCACTTATTTTCATTGTTTGTAATGTTTCAGGTTGGCGTGACTCCTGCAGCGGCGGCTGTGACGAGGGCTGTTCTGTCAGCGTCCAGCGAGGCATCAACGAGCTCTATCACGAAGTCTGCAGCTACCTCGACCAAGGACCCACAAGAAAAAGTGCGCTATGCCAAACTGCTTCCGCTTTCTGTAGTTCTTTTTATACTTAACTCAAATTTCAGGTTATCTAGACAGTTCTGGCATGAAATGGAACATACATAGTAATGAAACATTCAACATATGTGTATTTCATACGATCACGTGTTCGACTTAGACCGAGTTTAAGCTTCAGTATTTATATATATATATATATATATATATATATATATATATATATATATATATATATATATATATATATATATATATATATATATATATAATATACACATACATACACACACAAATGTGTGTGTAGGTGTGGGTGTTGCTTTATAAGAAAGTGACAAAAATAGTTGCACCACTTGAGAATACGATACATCTGATTTCGTTACGAAAAGAATAGATTTTGACTATCGAGAGTACAGCAAGATGTCGCAGAAGCCATGCCACTAAAATAAGTGGCGTAGCTTTTTTGTCAGACTTTTGTTACAGAATCATCCATTTGTTTTTATTTCAGTCAGCCTCCCAGGAATCGGTTTGGCGCAGCGTCGCA
The DNA here is from genome assembly GCA_030248245.1 of Trissonchulus sp. WLG1_4. NCBI lineage: Eukaryota > Metazoa > Nematoda > Enoplea > Enoplida > Ironidae > Trissonchulus > Trissonchulus sp. WLG1_4. The sequence goes on from JASANF010016061.1 coordinate 2,774, forward strand.
AAAAGTCCAGCCTGCGGAATCTTTTTCTCAGCAGCAAATTTCAGAAAACATTAAAACGGTAAATTGTTGGGATCGCTATAAATAAGCCCGGCCTAAATCATCAAGGTACAACGTGAGTCTGACTCAAAGTACACTACGGGTATAGCCATAATAGGTCTGTCAATTCTTGGCGTGCATTTGGCATAGGTTTTTGTTAACTCACTCTAGATATTGCCGTCAAGTCTGAATCGACACTTACTCGGATTTACAAAAGGCGCTTAACTTTAGACTCGATCTAAAACGTTTTTTTTCCAGCTAAATAAAAACACGGTAATGAAACATTCAACATATTATGTTTATTTCATACGATCACGTGTTCAACTTAAACCGAGTTTAAGCTAGACGCGTTTTGTGATTCCCACTAGTGTTTGTGACCGGCCGCGAAAGCCGCCGGCCGGCTGTGAACGGCCGGCCGGCCGGTAAAAGCCGGCCCGGCCGGCCGGCCGGCCGGAACGGCAGAATTTGGGATAAAACCAGTCCAGAGTGTCATTTCGGCATAAACTTAGCCTGCCGGATTGTTATGCCGGTCTAATTTTGTCAGTCGGGTGACACGGGCTGGCTGGCCGGTGTCTTTAACCGGCCGGCCGGCCGGCCGATTTTGACCGGCCGGCCGGCCGGCTGAGTTTAGCCGGCCGGCCGGCTGAGTGTAGCCGGCCGGCCGGCCGGAGCCGGCCGGCGACCATCAGGCCGGCCGGCCGAAAATTCTGGCCAGTCACAAACACTAATTCCCACCCTTAGTTTCCTCAGGGTTACTGTTACATAGGGAGTGTGTGCTGTTGTTTCAGTGGGTGTGTGTACGTGTGCGCCGTGCTGTACTCCGAAGAGCGTGTGGCCGTCACCGTGGAAGATATGCTGCCCCTATTGGAGGTCGAGGCCGATGCTCCGCCCACTTTGCTCACCTCCGATTTCAATTGGCTGCTCAAGGTCACGCGCGTACACATTACGTGACGTTTATTTGCACTTCTTGTGTGTCTCACGGAAGTCACGGTCAATTGCAACCAGTGAAATTTTCTATAAAATGAAATTACGAGTATGAAAAAAACTAAAGAATTAGGTACTTGATCGCCTTTAGGGTCGATCCATACAACCTATTTGGTCTATTCAGCCGGAAAAATTACCTACGAAATTACCACGCCACAGTCTGCTCTTGTAAAAAAATTGGTGGCGTAATTATTTTGTCATTTGGCTGGCCGAGTAAATATACGGCTGCAATTGTATTGACCTTAGTCTCAATCGGTACTACAGATACAGCCTGTTTAGGAATCCACCAGGATTCATAAAGTGGTGTATCTAATTTCGTATGTTTTAGGTTTCCTGTTCCTGGGAAGACATCCAAAAGCTGAGTCTTGACTTCGACGCCACCCACAGCTCCCCCACTCTCAACTTTCGTTTCAAACTCCTCGATGCCTGCGCCGCCATGCAGGTAACTTTCAATTGGACAGGGCTGGACACAGGTCGTAAGGGAACGTGGGAAAACATCCGCATAGGAGTGCCGTAACTTGACTTTATCACAGAAACCACTTTAACGATCTCGTTCCTCTCAAACACTTCTAATGGAATAGATCTCACGTCACATACTAACTGCCAATTCTGCTGTCTTTCCGTTGTTCAACCCAGACAAATGTGACAGTCAGAAAAATGTGTTGATCAATAGGCTTGCATTTGAGTGATATTCTTAAGCCCGGTTCATACTCGTCCTTGTTTGTCCTTGTCCCTGTCGTTTTGTCCTTGAGCGATTCCAAGAAAACTACTTGGTCAAATTAGTTGATGTTTCGCTTGAACAAAGCCAGGGTCACATCCAGATCGTATGCAAACAGTTACCCCAAATGCTTGTGTAAATTCTTCACAGCAGCTGATAAAAACGTGTCCTTGTCCCTGTCCCTCTTATGGACGAGTATGAACCGGGCTTTAATCGCAGTGCTTTGTTTGAGAACGCTCTGGGCGTGCAAGATCTGGGCAAGCTGCACCATCGCCCCGTGACCGACTCCAGAGGAACCACCATCTTCGTCACCGTACAGCACGTGGCCGATATAAAGGCTGTACAAGTAAGCCATACATCTCTACGGACATTGGGACATATATACGGACAAACGGATGAACGGACATGTGAACGGCAAAAAAGCTGTTCCATTCATGCTTCGTGTATTTAGCCGCACTAGAAAACACAATTTCAGTTAAGGGCACGCGGATACATCCCGAAAGTATTTTTTAATGAAGGCATAATATAACTAATGTTCACTAAAGCGTAATAATACGATATGCCTAGACTATTCTAGGCATATCAGGATAGCTTGTTTCAAGTTTGATCTAGCAAATAGATTCCAGCTGCTTTACTTTGTCTTTGACTATGGTCAATTTGTTTTAGGGCCTCGCTGTCCGCTGGCTGTCGATGAGCAAGTTCCTGCGCAAACAACTCCCGTTGCCCATCCACGAGCCAACCGCCCTCGACGCCCTCTCTGCCCAACTTCTGGTCTGCTTCCTTTTCATTAAGGAGCTATTAGTCTTCCAGTTGTATGTCCGTTCAGCCGGAAAAATTACGAAATAATCACGTCTCCAAAAGTGTAGGTCTAAGCACTCGAATTGTGGCATGGTTATTTTGATGACTAATTTGGGCGAAGTGGGCATTTTCACCTGAATTTGCCTAACTGGGCAGGAATATGATGAATAGTTGCATACGTTCTATTTTCATTCATTGCACAATATTGTGGTCGTTTCAAAACGTAGGTAAGCTAGTTACCCATACGCGGGGGAGTCAGTGGAATATACCCTACCCCATCATTCTTTAGCAATACGTATGCCATATTACTTCGTTCAGTTACGTAATGAATAAAGAATGATGGGGTAGGGTATATTCCACTGACTCCCCGATGGGTAACTAGCTTACCTACGTTTTGAAACGACCACAATATTGTGCAATGAATGAAAATAGAACGTATGCAACTATTAATCGATTTCCTGCCCAGTCAGGCAAATTCAGGTGAAAATGCCCACTTCGCCCAAAATTACGATTACGAAATAATCACGCCACAATTCGATCTTAGACCTACACTTTTGGAGACGTGATTATTTCGTAATTTTTCCGGCTGAACGGACATACAACTGTAAGTATGAATCGACTCTTAATGAAAAGGAAGCAGACCAGAAGTTGGGCAGAGAGGGCGTCGAGGGCGGTTGGCTCGTGGATGGGCACCGGGAGTTGTTTGCGCAGGAACTTGCTCATCGACAGCCAGCGGACAGCGAGGCCCTAAAACAAATTGACCATAGTCAAAGACAAAGTAAAGCAGCTGGAATCTATTTGCTAGATCAAACTTGAACAAGCTATCCTGATATGCCTAGAATAGTCTAGGCATATCGTATTATTACGCTTTAGTGAACATTAGTTATATTATGCCTTCATTAAAAAATACTTTCGGGATGTATCCGCGTGCCCTTAACTGAAATTGCGTTTTCTAGTGCGGCTAAATACACGAAAGCATGAATGGAACAGCTTTTTTGCCGTTCACATGTCCGTTCATCCGTTTGTCCGTATATATGTCCCAATGTCCGTAGAGATGTATGGCTTACTTGTACAGCCTTTATATCGGCCACGTGCTGTACGGTGACGAAGATGGTGGTTCCTCTGGAGTCGGTCACGGGGCGATGGTGCAGCTTGCCCAGATCTTGCACGCCCAGAGCGTTCTCAAACAAAGCACTGCGATTAAAGCCCGGTTCATACTCGTCCATAAGAGGGACAGGGACAAGGACACGTTTTTATCAGCTGCTGTGAAGAATTTACACAAGCATTTGGGGTAACTGTTTGCATACGATCTGGATGTGACCCTGGCTTTGTTCAAGCGAAACATCAACTAATTTGACCAAGTAGTTTTCTTGGAATCGCTCAAGGACAAAACGACAGGGACAAGGACAAACAAGGACGAGTATGAACCGGGCTTAAGAATATCACTCAAATGCAAGCCTATTGATCAACACATTTTTCTGACTGTCACATTTGTCTGGGTTGAACAACGGAAAGACAGCAGAATTGGCAGTTAGTATGTGACGTGAGATCTATTCCATTAGAAGTGTTTGAGAGGAACGAGATCGTTAAAGTGGTTTCTGTGATGAAAGTCAAGTTACCGGCACTCCTATGCGGATGTTTTCCACGTTCCCTTACGACCTGTGTCCAGCCCTGTCCAATTGAAAGTTACCTGCATGGCGGCGCAGGCATCGAGGAGTTTGAAACGAAAGTTGAGAGTGGGGGAGCTGTGGGTGGCGTCGAAGTCAAGACTCAGCTTTTGGATGTCTTCCCAGGAACAGGAAACCTAAAACATACGAAATTAGATACACCACTTTATGAATCCTGGTGGATTCCTAAACAGGCTGTATCTGTAGTACCGATTGAGACTAAGGTCAATACAATTGCAGCCGTATATTTACTCGGCCAGCCAAATGACAAAATAATTACGCCACCAATTTTTTTACAAGAGCAGACTGTGGCGTGGTAATTCAGTAGGTAATTTTTCCGGCTGAATAGACCAAATAGGTTGTATGGATCGACCCTAAAGGCGATCAAGTACCTAATTCTTTAGTTTTTTTCATACTCGTAATTTCATTTTATAGAAAATTTCACTGGTTGCAATTGACCGTGACTTCCGTGAGACACACAAGAAGTGCAAATAAACGTCACGTAATGTGTACGCGCGTGACCTTGAGCAGCCAATTGAAATCGGAGGTGAGCAAAGTGGGCGGAGCATCGGCCTCGACCTCCAATAGGGGCAGCATATCTTCCACGGTGACGGCCACACGCTCTTCGGAGTACAGCACGGCGCACACGTACACACACCCACTGAAACAACAGCACACACTCCCTATGTAACAGTAACCCTGAGGAAACTAAGGGTGGGAATTAGTGTTTGTGACTGGCCAGAATTTTCGGCCGGCCGGCTTGATGGTCGCCGGCCGGCTCCGGCCGGCCGGCGCGGCTAAAATCAGCCGGCCGGCCGGCTAAACTCAGCCGGCCGGCCGGCCGGTGAAATGGCCGGCCGGCCGGCCGGTTAAAGACACCGGCCAGCCAGCCAGATTCAACCGACTGACAAAATTAGACCGGCATAACAATCCGGCAGGCTAAGTTTATGCCGAAATGACACTCTGGACTGGTTTTATCCCAAATTCTGCCGTTCCGGCCGGCCGGCCGGCCGGGCCGGCTTTTACCGGCCGGCCGGCCGTTCACAGCCGGCCGGCGGCTTTCGCGGCCGGTCACAAACACTAGTGGGAATCACAAAACGCGTCTAGCTTAAACTCGGTTTAAGTTGAACACGTGATCGTATGAAATAAACATAATATGTTGAATGTTTCATTACCGTGTTTTTATTTAGCTGGAAAAAAAACGTTTTAGATCGAGTCTAAAGTTAAGCGCCTTTTGTAAATCCGAGTAAGTGTCGATTCAGACTTGACGGCAATATCTAGAGTGAGTTAACAAAAACCTATGCCAAATGCACGCCAAGAATTGACAGACCTATTATGGCTATACCCGTAGTGTACTTTGAGTCAGACTCACGTTGTACCTTGATGATTTAGGCCGGGCTTATTTATAGCGATCCCAACAATTTACCGTTTTAATGTTTTCTGAAATTTGCTGCTGAGAAAAAGATTCCGCAGGCTGGACTTTTTGCGACGCTGCGCCAAACCGATTCCTGGGAGGCTGACTGAAATAAAAACAAATGGATGATTCTGCTAACAAAAGTCTGACAAAAAAGCTACGCCACTTATTTTAGTGGCATGGCTTCTGCTGACATCTTGCTGTACTCTCGATAGTCAAAATCTATTCTTTTCGTAACGAAATCAGATGTATCGTATTCTCAAGTGGTGCAACTATTTTTGTCACTTTCTTATAAAGCAACACCCACACATACACACACATTTGTGTGTGTAGTGTATGTGTATATTATATATATATATATATATATATATATATATATATATATATATATATATATATATATATATATATATAATACTGAAGCTTAAACTCGGTCTAAGTCGAACACGTGATCGTATGAAATACACATATGTTGAATGTTTCATTACTATGTATGTTCCATTTCATGCCAGAACTGTCTAGATAACCTGAAATTTGAGTTAAGTATAAAAGAACTACAGAAAAGCGGAAGCAGTTTGGCATCACGCACTTGCTTGTCGGTCCTTGGTCGAGGTAGCTGCAGACTTCGTGATAAAGCTCGTTGATGCCTCACTAGAACATGACAGAACAGCCCTCGTCACAGCCGCCGCTGCAGGAGTCACGCCAACCTGAAACACTACAAACAATGAAAATAAGTGGAATGGTAAAATAACACACATAGTGCACAGAACAGATGATGCAGGCATGACTTGTGCTGTACAATTTTAAAAATTCATTACCATAAAAGGCGACAGGGCACAGGGGCTACCTAAGCTTACTGGATGTGAATAGGTAATTTTAATTCAATCAATGCTAACGTTTTCTCTGTGATACCGAGTCAAAATCTGTAACGCAAGCTCCTGTTGAAGAAAACTGGATATCACCTTTAATAAAGAAACGAAGGCGCACAGGGAATCGAACCCACACCGCTCGCGTCGACGTCAAGAATGCTAACCGATACACCACAGCACCCAAGTCTCATAGGTCCTAATTCTCATTTACAACAGCTCTATTTTTAACCATATATCGACTGACTGGAGGGAGTAGCCGATCTGGGCTCTGGATAGGCCGGCGGACTGAGACCCGCGAAGTTGCCGGCGAATATTCGCGCGTAATAAGTGGTCCCTGAGACGAAGTCGGACGAGGACATTCAGGTAGGTAGGAGATCCTTCATCGTCCACACGCTGTGCAGCTGACGGAAGGAACTGTCCACACTCCATTCAACTGGAAACAGAAAAAACAGTCACATTCAGCCGCGTTTGAAAGGTGGCTGGTATTTTGGGACCTTTCCATGAAGTATACTAACTGGATTAGATTGACTCGATTAACTTCAGCAACTGAACATAAGATTTGAAACTTTGAAACTTACATGAGACTTTGTAGAACGACTACACCGTAATAGCGTATTCACTACATTTACTTGCTAAGTTAGGCGATGACAGCTTATTTTTAAAAAATCGGGCCCAGATCCTAAAAATGTTTGCAATCTTTCTTCTGTAATGAGTTGCCACAGCCTTGGTGTGATCGGGGCAGTCGAACTGAACCGTCAGAGAGGTCGGGCCGCTGACCGGCGACGGCTGGCGTTTTCAGGCGGCAGGGGAGGTTCTGCAAAAAAATCAGTCTTACTGTCAGTTTTACAGT